>JAQIWH010000498.1:0-47978 GCA_034695005.1 Cryptops parisi | reverse complement strand
AAACTGCATAAACATAAACTCTAAATATATCTCGACACCCCGTGGTTATTAAGCTACCACGGGGGTTAAGTTCTAGTGCACAATATTAACCTACATAAATTCCCGATTTTTTCTTTCCTTGCTAACACCGTAACGCGATAGTATTTGATATATCGTAACGCTATCACACCGCGATTAGTATGTCTGTCACTGTTAGGGTAACACAGATATTCGATATCATCGTTTGTTCGATCATTCGATTTGATTCGATATATATTTTCTCGTCTCGATCATGTCACTCAATGTAAACCTCTTGAATGATGGCTTCCTGTCTTACGCTTCGATATGAATTTTGGATCGAAACCCCGATAGAAAACCCCGTTAGTATTTTGAAACCAAGTTGACAGGATATATTGATGTGTCATTGATGTGCCAAGGATATGTGTCATTGATGTGGTAAGCTGTCAGATAAGTAGCTTGGTTGGCTACATGATATTAAATCGAAACCAAATTAATATAAACTTAATAATAAAGTAGCACTATAGAATTGAGTTGGTTGGTTAGTTATAGTTCGTGTTGGTTTGTTGGTTGTATTATAATACATTGCATAACGTAATATTGTATGTTAAAAGTACAAATATTATGGTTTTGTCTGAAACATTGTGCAAATTATTCGGTTCTAAGGTTCTGATTCTATTATTGAAAGTAAAATAACCAGTTATATTATTGTTTTGAAATAAGTGAATAGGCTACTAAACATTACATTGCAAAGTTGTCACGTTGTTACATTTTGTGCAAAGTCAAGAAAAAATATATAACCTAAGCTAGCTATGCTGGCAGGGTTCAGTTTTCAGTTTGCTAGCTTAAAAGTCATTATTGGGAAAGAAAATAAATGTCCCGGAAACATAAAAACCTTGTCTCATATAAACATAAACTTAGATTTAAATTTTATCGTGTTCGTTGATGACCTTTAGTACGCACATAAGCGTAGGCAAGAAGATGCACCGCACTTCAGACTTAGCCTACAGAAAGTATGCATTGTTATATATTTCGAAGCAATAAACAAACTAAGTTGTAGGTCAACAGTTTATACGTTGAAATTCTTAACGGAAATAATTCTTGTCATATCAACAAATGGTTACCATGAAACCAACTGCTACTTTCAAAACAAAAAGTTGTATAAATAGGCATGATTTCTCCTCATATTTTCAGTCGGTAAGTCTGATCTGATACCGGCTCAGCTCAACTCAAAAAAACGAAGCAAAAAATATTATGCTCAATAACTTGCCATTTTGGGGTTATGCTAAGGGAATAGGCTAAGGCTAGGTAAGGTTAAGCTAAAGTTAGGTTAAGGTTAGGATAAGACTATAGACTAAGGTTAGAATCAGGTTAATGCTAGGCTAAGGTTAAGACAAGGCTAGGCTTAAACTAAGCTAAGGCTAGGATAAGGTTAGGCTAAGGTTAGGCTAAAGTTAGCCTAGGGTTAGGAGAAGGTTAAGACTAGGATAACGTTATAATTAGGCCACGAAATAAAAATTTTGTGACGAGCTCCTAGATGCTACCGCGATTGAACTATGTCTACAATTTGACGATTCTAACTATTATTGTTGCAAAGAGATCTTGTTACAAAAATTTACATGCTGAGTGGAGAATAGCATGTGCTCTGCTCCCTGATAGTGTAAAAACCCCATTTTTCTTAACTCCCCGTATATTTGGCTGACTACTCAAGTTTGGGCAAGGTCTCTAAAACAATTGTTTCAGGTGGTATAAGATTTCTTTTTGAGCCCTCTTCCTTTCTCGATTTTTTTGTAGTTTGATTTTTCAATATTAGTTTACAGTTAATATTTTGACTCCAGGGTCGGGCATACCCTCTTTTGGACCACGGAAAGCAATGATACAAATTGCATTCACAATGTGAATTTCACATGTTCAGGCAGGGCCGGTTTAAGTCCAACTGGTGCCCTAAGCACAGTACAATCTTGGTGCCCCCGCCCCACCCCCTTGGTTTTTTTTTTGTGAAAAATTCATAATTTGAACATTTTTACACACGTAAACAAATTATCCTTTATTACATTTTCTAAAATATTGGATATGCATAGCAATTTAACATTCATAGATGAAAAGATAATTGTGGTCTATTTATTTAGAAACTAAATTTTGCATCCCACCTTGAATAACATGATAAAACTTTTTTTTAATGAAGTTCTACATTTCTGACAACTGCAGCCTTACACACAGAGACCTGTTGTTTTGCCTCCTTTGCACAAAAGGCTACTTAAACATTAATTAACAATAAATTAAATTAAATACTAATTGTTTTTCCTATTAATTTTTTCATTGCTGTGGTGCCCTCTTTTTCCTTGGTGCCCTAAGCACGTGCTTATTATGCTTAATGGTTAATCCGGCCCTGTAGCTAGCACACACCAGCCGATTCTCTAGTGCAAAGAACTACATTGAGGGGTCCCATCTAAAGATGAAACAGTTGCTGAAGCGACGTTCTGGTAGTGTATCCCACGCATAAGTTTCAGGATTCTGGGATCCATTTTCCGCCGAACAGGTTGCAATGCAACACACATGAGAAGTAGTTTAAGAAAGCAGATTGAATCAGGCCAAAGGTTAAGAAAGCAAAATGTGAAGAAAAAACCCACATGTTATACCACGTGGTTGATAACTCACTTCACCATTTAAAAAATTTAATAACTTTTCTACTTTTCAAGTTTTTTTCTTTTTTATACAACTGGAACACATTCTATCGAATACAGTAGAACCCTATTTGTACGCCCCTCCATTGGCAGATTTATGGAGTCCAAACCCCTCCCAGAAAATGTTTAGTTCATTGAAGTGTTTAATGCTGTTTGGATGTTTTCATGGAAAAAAAGTGACACGAAAGGCTAAATTGTGCATTTTTTGAGTCTAAACACTCAAAACAGTCATTTGAAGCTTGATTTAACACAAAGTAATTTTTAAATTTTAACAATGTAATTTTTCAGACATATTTGTCATTAAATTTCAGGTGAACTAAGAGTTCTAAATCCACCACTGCGCCCCTTCTATTCGTACAACTCGGTATTCGTCCAACTGATTTCGACTCGCTAGTCGCTATTCGTACATTGCTTTTGAATTCGTACCAATCACGAACGTCTTCTAGTGCGAAAAAACATAAAAGATGAAGAGAAAAAAACATCTGAAAGTTTACCTGATGTTTTTATGGATGGTAACCACCCTTCCAAGCAATAACATTCTTCCTCTTCTCCACCTTCTGATATCTTATGTCATCATTTTTACAGTGCATTTATTGGTTTTATTTGATTTGCTTTGATTTTTTAGTTTTCGATCCAAAGGGATCATAAAAGAGAACATATTTACAATATTAGTACACTGAAAAATATAAAACATAATAACCTAAATAATACAATTGACATGTTTAAAAGTTTGTTTATCAAACATGAAATGACTAGATTAAGTTGCAAAACCATTTCGGTCAGCCAATTTCCGAATGCGATAAGGAAGATGGTTCCATTCTTGAAAAATGTTTATAGTTTCTATGTATGATTTTATGTATTAAGTACTGTATTATTACAAAGGCTTAATAAACAACCAGGAGTCTAAAACGCATTAATCCAATTAACATTATTTTTTGGGGGATAAATTAATTCACTATTCGTACAAATCACTATTTAAACAACCTCCTGGAACAAATTGTGTAATTAGCAGGGTTCCACTGTATTTTTCTAGCAAATTCAGAAAGTTACATCTCTTAAGTGGACGCCATTTTCTTCTTCACAATGATGGGCTCTTACCAGGACATTTTCCATTACGGTTCGCAACGTTTCTGGGCCTAGGGCCTCAATTTCTTTTCGAATATTGTTCTTAAGCTGCTGAATGGTCTGGGGCTTGTTAACGTATACCCTATCTCTAAGGTGACCCCACAGAAAAAAGTCTGCAGCCGTCAAATCTGGTGAGCATGAAGGCTAGTTGAATTGGGAGTTGCTGGAAATAATTCGATCCCCAAAAATTTCCTCCAACAGTTGGATTGTGGCTCGAGCTGTATGGGCAGTGGTCCCATCTTGCTGCCACCATTGTTCATCAGACGTGTCCTCAACTGCAGGACGCACGAAATGTTCAAGCATGGCTCGGTATCTGTCACCAGTAACAGGAACTGAATTCTCATCAGCATCTTCATAAAAATATGGTCCAATGATCCTTTTTGAAGTTACTCCGCACCAAACTGTCACTTTCAAGGGATGCAGCTCTTGCAGGTGGCCTAGCTTTGGATTCTCTGTGCCCCAAAACCTGCACTTTTGTTTCTTCACATAGCCGTTCAAGTGGAAGTGGGCTTCATCACCCATTATCAGCTTGTGAACGAAGTTTTCTTCCTGCCTTGCCATCTCTTGCAATCGAATTGCATATGCCAACCGTGCCACATGATCTGCCGGTTTGAGTTCTTGCACAAGCTGCAACTTGTAAGGGTAAACATGTAAACTTTTTTGGATCCGAGCTAGTGAGGAACGGGACATGCCAAGCTGCTGGCAACGCCGTCGGGCCGATGTTTCTGGTTCTTCCTCAATGCTCTGCTTTACACGCTCAACATTTTCCTCTGACCTCACTGAACGAGGTCTGCCAGTTCGTGGGAGGTCATCTACAGATCCCTGTAGTTGAAAACGTCGGTACAAGTTGTGTATAGTATGCCTGGATGGCGAATTCCTGATGCCATAATGACGACGGTATGCTCTCTGGGTGAGTATAATGGAACAATGATTTTCTAAGTAAATTTCAATTATTTTGACACGCTGCTCGGTCGTGTATCTCTCCATAGTAAATTACCAGGGTCTAATTTTCAATGACCTGTAATAAAAAAAAGGAAACGAAAAATATTTGAAGATAGTTGTTATACTTTTAAAATACGTAGTAAAGTGACTTATAGATCCACCCTGTACTATACACACACTATCTAAAAAATCCAGGCTTTGCAAGGTGAACCCTTGACATTCACAGATCAAACAAATGTATCGTATGTTAATTATTTCTCTAGTTTTATTCGTGATGTCATGTACAGCTCCACATTCGAAGAGATTAGTTTTCACATGACAACTAAATAAAATTGATTTTAATTTTTGCTTAAAAATAGTTTTATATTTAGTTTCAAATAAATTGTTCAGTACAGGCATCCCCTATTTATTCAACAGGTTAAGGATTGAGCAACCCAGCTTGCAAATTCCTTTTGGTCATGCAAAAGTGTATACTATACTACACAGTTATAATGTAGTATACTTGTAAATGTGTGCGAATGGTAGGCCTATATTATATACTGTATCTTGGTAGTGGAAACATGATAAAATAGATTGAAAGAGCGGACCATGTGTTGAATGTACGATTATAATTAAAAAGGGTCAAAAAAGCAGACGTTAAAAAGCAGGTAATGCCTGCACCATTATATGAAAATGCATTTCAAAATTTTAGGCTAATGTAAAGAGAAGAATATGAAAATATTTGTTTTCTACATATTTTAAGAAAATGTTTCCTTTAAACACTTTAATATTCAATAATTAACATAGTCAAATTTTAATAGTAATGCTCCATTATTTTTTTTTTGTTGAATCAAAGTAGTATTCATATTGTTCCATGGAACCCTTGGCTCCGCAAGACTTTCTTTTACGACACATTTTCATATGAGAAAATGTTTAATTCTCGTGTTGTATTTAATACACAAATATTCCATTCAAAATGGATATTTTCTGATCCCCCTCCAACTCCAAGTAGGTAAACTTTAATGTATGAAGTTCCGAAAACATTCGGTCACAAAATTCCACAAAACGAAGAAAGTTGAAGACCACAGGACTAATAAATAAAATAAGATTTCTGATATTTATTAAAGGAAATCATTTGTTAATGTGCTTAATAGTGATTCCAGGATATTGTAAAAGTGAAGATAATCAAACCAACTACCAAAATGTTATTCAATTAGCCCCCCCCCCCCATCAAAATGCCTAATACAATTTCTCAGCATAATAATTAATCAGCTCATTCAATATAAATCAACAATTTATTACTATTTGATACCATAAAACCAAATTATCACAAAATAAAAACCACTGTTTTAACACATCGCTTCAAACGCATGCTCAGGGTGTATGAATGCTTCTTACTACATCAGTTAAACGTCGTGCTTCAGAGAGACTGGAATCTGTTCGCGGAATCTGAAGAACAGATTCCTTAGCCCCGTTTGGATTCTGCAAATCTCTGTCATGGGTAACCGAGTTTGTTACAGCAGTCATAATGTCAGTCACAGGTTTGTCATGTTCCAAATATTTTAACAAATGTTTCATGAAAACTCCGTTTGGCACATTCGCAGAATCAGGACTAGCATATTCGTAGGACCGTTGGCTTTCACTTGTTGAATGGAACAGTACTGAGTTCACTTTTGGTTCTTGTATCACAAAGTTGTTTCGGAAATCTGCAAGATCGCTATCAGGATGAGAACGACACATATCTAGAATTGTCAAGCTAAAAGCAGGATCACGCAGATGAATCTTGTTAACTAACGTAGACACACAAATAGTGTCTTCTGCCTTGTAATTTTTGGGTGCATTGCAAGGTAGCATGTAAGGTTGATGAGTTGCTGAAAACCCATGACCAGCAAAATGGAAAACAATATAGGCTCCTTTAATTATACGATCGCAAAAATTGTCAATAACATCCATCATTTGAGAATGGTCAAGATCAAGATGGTCCTCAACTTCAAATTCCAACCTCATCAATGACTGTGCTAAGGACCTGACGTCAGTTTCTGGAGCTCTCAATGGGTCTAAACTTTGATACTCGCAGTTTCCAATAATCAATGCCATTTTGGCAGTTGCAGTGTATTGGCGTCGAACGGCATGTACATCAATAGTCATTTTCACACTTTCCGACAATACTTCTCCATAATCATTTTTAATTCGGCAAGAAAAGCTCAATTCAGTGTTTCCATTACATGGCTCTACCCTGTTCACTGATAAGTCCTTGAAATTGCAGTCACTCAGTTGTTCACCATTTTTGTACCAATAGTATGTAAATGGTTGAGCACCATCCACTTTTACGCTTAATGTGAAGGAGGTTCCAGCAACTACTGTTGCAGAGGGACCAATTGGTTGTCTACGAATTTGTGGTTTTAAATATTCCAGATTTGCACATCGGTCATCTTCTTCCTCCTCATACCACCGTTTGACTACTTCAATTATGTTTGTTGATCGCCTTTCATTTTTATTAAAAACAAGGCAACGATATTCACCTTCCAAGTTACCAAAGTCTTTCAACGTTATTGTTAACTTGGGTTCTGAACCCATTATAATGGTTGCCCATTCTCCGTCACCGTCACATTCACCCGTCCGCCACTTTTGCCATTCATACTGAGGAAATGGAAACCCTTTGGCATGAAGAGTGATAGTCAACTCAGATTGCAAATAATTCAAAATGATTGGCGTTGTTGGTGGTGGAACTAAAATTTCAATATGTTCAGGTTCCTTGTTCATGATTTCCAGTGGTTGTTCCAAGCGTAAACTATAAAGTAGCTTCATAAAAATGTCAACATCCATTGCTTTCCTGCAGAAGTCCATCAACAAGGCTTTTGATGGAGAACTTTTTTTTTCAAATTTATGATGGGTTCCACCAGTGTACCACTCATCTGGACAGGCGGCCATAAGTTCTTTCCATAAGTGTTCGGTATCAAAATATGTGCACAGTTTGGACCATTGGATTGGGGTCAAAACTTTTCCCAAAGACTTGATTTCTCTTATTTTCATACTCATCTAGTAAAGATAAAATGAATTCAAATTCACTTTACTAGCATTCCAACAGGAATAATTACCAATAAAGTGCAATAACATCTATAAATAAAAGTTGTCAGAGTGAAAACTTTTTAGAATTGCTTCCAAGTTATTGGACTTGTACTTAAGTACAAAAAGACCGTTTATTGCAATAACATTTAGTAAACAAGCTGCACCAAGATATAATCATACAATAAATTGTAATTAGGTTTTACCAGAAAAAAATGTTTACACATAAACGATGTTTCCAATAATAAACTTGCACCCAATTTTGTTTATACACAATTTTTTTATATAAACCACAATTTTGATATGACATGGTTCAGAAAAATAAAAGCTTATTTCCAAAACGTCTCATCTCCACTTTGATCATTTTTTAGTTAAGAGGTTCTGAAAACTATCTGTGTACATCACTGATTCCAAATATGTTATTTTCAAGACTCAAAATTTATTATGTCCTACTGAAAAGCACTCTCAAAAACCATGTTAATATTCAAAGTATATGGCAAAAATAAACAAAAAAAAACGTTCCCTGAAAAGTTGTATCTCATGGACTTAAGACGTTTTGGAAATAAACTCAATTATATGGACACATTTTTTTTGGTTCAAAATAAATTCCCAGACAAATAGTAGCCTAGGGCTATTTCAAATTAATAGAAATTTACATTTTCAGACCATTTATTTCAAAACTAGGATTCACAGACCATTTCAAACAGTTATATTGGTATATAAATAATCAAATTAGAATGCGTTCGAAATTCAATAAATTACAGCAAAACTCATTAATATGTACATTTTATCATCCAATTGACTTCAGCAGTCATATCACATCAACGTATGGATAGGTACAGTAAGTCCTCGACTTGGGCAAATTCGAGTTACATGGATTCATAGATACTACGGTTAGTTCCAGCTCATAGTGTCACCCCCATTTTGCATTTCTCCCTAGAGGGCTGAGTCATGTGTTGTCATGTGGTACTAATTTTAAACAAAATAAACCCTTAAATATGTCTAAAAAATTGAAAATATACAGTCCACGGTCAAAAGTATTACACCACCAAAGCACTGACAGCTAAAACCTTTTTTCTCCATAACTTACAAAATAAACACACACACAAAAATATACAGTGCATAAAACTTTGTTTCCTCTACAAAATGGTTTAAATAAAGTATTGAAACAATAATTGAAAAGTATACAAAAATCAACCTAAAGTAAATACAAAAAAAAAATCGATTTAAATGATTTAATTAAAGCAATATAACTGTTTGAAACAATCTGAAAACTTGCATCAACTATTACAAGGTGGCTCGGGTCATAAGTCGGGCTACAATTTAAACAATTCGTTACAATCCTCCCAGCAACTTTTTTCAATTTTTCAAATATTAACATGTTTACCTTTGGAGATTTGTCATGGAAAAGTTCGGCACAGCCCAACAAACCAAGATTGTACAGGGTAACCCTGAAGTTGCGCTATCATTTATTTACTAAATAGCTTATTAATAGACCAACATTTACTAAATGAATACATTTTCTGCGTATGATATTTTATGGCTTTTGAAAATATGTTTAGTCTAATTATGAAAGATAATGTGATGCAAATGGCTTTCATCTAGACCTTGCAAACTTGCGCTCATTCTAATGCACTTTCCATGACATGAGTCAACCAACATATTTGATGCAGGAATTTTGATTTTGAGTGGTCTTTTCATTTTCAAAAACGTTTTACAATTTTGGTTCATTAATCATTGGACTGTGGTAAACGTTTCCATATAAACTTAAATCTCCAAGGGTTAAACTGTTAATATATGGGGGAAAAAAAGAAAGTTATTAAGAAGAATTGAAAGTAGTAGGCTACTTGGAGTTTAACGAGGGCACCGACTGGCCTTACATCTGTGTCATTTAGCCCTCAAACTTCATTGAAATCAGGAAATACAGAAGCTGATGATGAGATGAGGTTGATGAAGATGGAATAGGGATTTGTGATTCAGGAGAAATTGGGAGAACCCCAAGAAAACCTGCCCCCATAAGGTTTCTCTCCTGTGTGAATTCTCTCCCAGGTGGACACACCTCATACTAGTTGTAAAGCTTTTAATTTAGCAGTAAAGTCCAAACTTCATCGCCTATCTTAAGGTGCTGTTCTACCAGAGTACAGCACACGTGCCGCACAGTGAAAGTGCAGAATGTTTCTGTCAATGGATATACTCAAGTGAGCATTTACAAATGTGCACACATTTTTCTGACATTGTTCACACTCATCAAAGCAGTGGATATAGTAACAGCGTACTTCGCAGGAGCGCAGCTGTGCATGCACTTATTCATGCTTCTGTTGCCAGAGCAAAACATGCAGTGCACTTAGGGTGAAAAATATGCCATACTGGTGAACAAATCCACATGCTATGACATTCTGTTCGCTTACAAAACTACGGGACGTACAACACTGTCGGTGGAGACAGCGATAAGTAAAAGTGCAGCAAAGTATGTGCACTAAAAGCTCTGTACAAAATGTTTGCGTAACATGCTTGTGCCGACCACAATTTTGGTTGAACAGCAACTTTAGATTGAAACTTTGGTACTCTTCGATTAGATTCCTGACTTCTCTAGTGTTGCTACTTGCTTGTACTTGGTTATGGGTTTATTTTGTAGGTTAAGTTAGGGGAAAAAAATCATACATTTAATACGTTTTTGTTTTTTCCCCTACTTGCTAATTGCTCGGTGTACTTGCTGACTATAATTAACCACCCTTGTGTAAGCAGTACCAGAGCTTCGTTAGCTATCATAACCACAGAATGATAACTATGAATGACCTTAGATCTCAAAATGATGATCACATCACATAATTAAAAGTCAAGTTAAATATAAATGAAGTGATAATATAATCACCTTTTATCCCTGTTTGACAATAGTGTATGAGGAGTTGAGTATGTTGTAATGATGGGTGTGATCTCAAAAACGGAACAGATTAAAAAAATCGTCATAAACAAAAAAGAGGACAAAACTTGAAACATTAGTAGATGTCGTCAAGACTGTGGCGCCGCGTAGTGGCATGTTCATAACGAGTCACTATTCAGTCAAACATTTTTTATCAAGTCAGAGCAAACCAAGGACAACCAAAAAAACTTCCCTGCAAAATTTATTAGCCCAATAAGAGTTGAAAATTAAACATCCCCAGTTTTCTAAAAGACTTGGTTATGGGATATTGAACGTATTAATAGCTCCTACTTGTTCTTGTTGTTAGAATTTTAAGCACAGGGAACAATAAATCCTGTATTTAGTTAAATTTTTTTTATCCAAACCACAAACTTAATTTCCTACCTCACAGACATAATTTACCATCAGTGAAAATTCTTAAAACCTTTTCACCTCACTTAAGCTTACTGGGTAGATTGTTTTCCACACCTCAGTGACGTTTCACTTCCCTCCTATTAGAGACTTCGTTAAGACCAAATTTGAACTGGTCGTTTCTTAATAAGAAAGTTTACATACAGTATATATATATATTTTTAAAAAGTTCATGACACATAACATAAAGTATATTCTAATGAAGTTCATAACACAGTGTTTCAAAGGTACCTGACATACAATGGCATTTTTCAGTGCCAATGTCCCCCCTCTAAACACCGTTGAAACACTCAGTAGTTTTAGCTGCTTCGTTGGATGCCTATTTAATTATTTGATGCGCATAGATGAAAGAATATGATGTAAATAACACAACAAACAACAAAACACATTACATGATTTATAATGTAATGTGTATATAAAAGCACCTATGGGTTTTTAAATTAAAACCAATTCACAAATCAAAAATAAAATAACGTTGAATAGTTTTATTATCCAACCAAGTAGCCAGTCACTGTAAACAAATCAATAATTGGTTTTCTTAGAATGTAAAAGAATATATTATACTGGTTTACTCCAATTGACATCAAGGAAAATTCGTATTGCCAATGACAGGATCAACTACACGCATCCAGGAATTCCATACTTTCACTTATCAACAAGATATTGTACAAATATACAATTATATATACATTGTACAACAATACAATATGCATTGTAAAAATTGTACAATATACATTGTAAAAACATAGAATGTTTTCTTGAAACCTTGAAATATGCCCCCCCCCCCTCCAAATAAAAGAGATAACTAAAACACTTCACTGCAACAGGAACAATAAATTTAATAATCTCTATATCTGTGTATCTACTATTTATATAATCACACCAAACAAATGGCTAGTCCAATTTTTTGTTACTTTTAACTTACATGGATTTCATTTTGAAACTGCACTTTATGCATCAGTTTCAAACACATTAACCTATTTAACCACTGGTTCCACAGTGCACTACAAATATCTTTCTTCAGCAGCATCGTTGGATCGCTAGCAACCTTATCTTCAGTATCTACCATCACTACAAGAATATTTTGCACCTAGAAGAAATAGAATGATACTTATTAAATGTCATAAAAAAACAAAAATTAAATAAAATTTTAAACCAAAAATCGAGTTAAGAGTAATTATTTGTTAAACAAGTTAAAAAAAAACGAGTTAGATTTGCAACAATTTTTGTTGGTTTGTATTTTCATGTTTTGAGGAATGTCAGCAAATATTCCATCATTATTGAATTTGTTATAAACTATATAAAAAACAAACAAAGAACTTACCTTGTAATTCAGCTCCTTTGTATTAACAAGTCCCAGACGAGCAACTGCAGAGAGTGGGAGATTTTCAGCGCATATAGTGGATAATACATCAGAATTAGGGAACACAAACTCCAACTGCACAGGTTCAGAACTGAACATATTAAAAAAAAAGACAATCAATATCATTTAATGGTGCAGATTAATATTGCTTTTCCGGAATAACATAATTGCCATCTCACTTATAAACTCCAATGCAGATATTCTTATCATGGTAACCCAAATAAGGATGCAAAATATCTTCAGAAAAAAAGGTCACATTGGAAACCTTGTCCAAAACTGGGAAAACGGATGTCCACCCAAAGACTTCTTCATCCTCATCAGTTTTATTTGAATCAACGCCTTCAAAATGTCTTTGCACCTTTCTGTGAAATGTTTCTTCCCTTGATACTAATGCTATGAAAATCATAAAACATACATGTTAAATACACTGTACGTTTGGCAAACTGTTTGCTTGTGCAACAATATTAAGCTGTAGAAGTCCATAATAAACAAGTGAACCAGCAAACCACTCAGCTCTATAGAGATATATGTGGGGAAAGCCAAACATAGATACAGTCGAACATTTTTTAACCACCACCCTTGGTGCTTGATAAAAGTTTGGCGATGGGAGGGTGTTCTTTAGTGGCGATAAATGGGGGTGGCAGTTTATTAATGAGAGTCGACTAAAGTTTAAAGACTCCTGACACATGTGTTTTGTTGTGGCAAATGGAGCAGTGTGTGCCCAAATGTGATGTCAACCTCTTGCTTAACCTATGAAAACTGGTTGGCAAGTAGCTGATGTTACTCCACAAACCGCTCAACTTGCCACACCGAAAAACTGCATGTGTTGGAAGGCCTTTATAGTTAGTACTAATTTTAATAAAACTGAAAGATATAAAACCCTACACTTTCTCACCTTTTCGACATGCATAAAACATGTTGACACCGTATTTCATAACAAAGTGCAGTTTATTTTTTTGAGATGTTTTCTTGTCATTACTAGACATTGAAGCATTAAGCACAGAATATATACACGGAGGAATGCCATTCATGTCCTCTTGTAAATTCATATTTTTCTTTGTCCATGTGTCCAATACATCCGATTCAGTGGCGTGATACATGAACAGTGGGAATTCAGGATCGAAACGATTAACCTCGACATTGGACAATGAAACCTTTTCATTTTCAAATGCTGAACAAACAGAGTGGATGCTAGTTTTCCGATTCAACAAATCTTCAGTTGTACAGTCACAATCTTTATTTCCCAAGATATCCAAATTCACTGGGTTTAAGTTGGCTCTTAATTCTTTTTCAAGCTCCAAACACACTTCAGATTCATTCTTGTGCGAATTCGACTTTCCTCCCCTTTCATTATCCTTATACCAGTGCATTTTAGGTCCATACAACAACAATTCCTCCCATTTTCGTTGAAGACTATAGTATTCACTGCTAACAACTGTTTCTTCGTGTACTGATTTTGTCAAACTGTCAGTTTCATTCGGCAAGATAGATTTATATCCAGTGGCATAACTTTTGGTCAACAAATTATGAGCACACAAAGCTGAAGACATTTGGTGAGGCACTTGCTTCAGCTTAATGATCGTACCAACGAACAAGCGATTCAAGTTCATCGTTCAGCAAATCTGCAAGAAATATACCCATGCATCAAAATTGATAAAATATATCTTTTCTAGTTTGAACATCATCAACCTTTTCTATCATGATATATTTCTTAAACGTACTTTTCCTGTTAGCCGAGAGATACGCGTGTGGTGCTACTGGCACTGGTTGTTGTTTTTAACCTAAACTAATGTCTAGTGTAAATATAGTACCAGTTTAGGTACTATACTACTAGCAACTAATTACCAGCATGCTTCTTGTCTAACGATGGATAGGTCAAAATATTCTGACTTATCAAAATCAAAATAATTGACAATTCAAATTGACAATTCATTTTCATAACCATTCTACAGAAATTAAGATGAACCATACCCAAGAGTCAACTAATTAAAAAATTCATAACCAAAGGTCAACTAATTAAACTGCTAATTAAAACAACTCTGACTTTATAAGTATTATTTAAGTTATAACTATGGTGTAGTATTATTATTATTAAAGTATATTACAGTTGTGTACGGTTGTTAATCAAAATTTGTATTGACAATGTTTACAACTAATGACTAAACTTCTTGCTTTAGATTTATAATAGAAGAATTTTCTCTAACCTTATTAAGCTAATCCGAATTAGCTCATTGTTCGAAAGAGTACTTTTCTTTACAGTGATTAAGATGGACCAAACGCAAAGGTCAACTAATTAAACTGCTAATTAAAACAACTCTGTATAAAGCTAACCTAAATTTTAAAAAACTGCTAAATGACATAACATAACTTCAATGAGCACTAAATAACATTATTTGAGGCACTTCCATTCCAATGCTTTTTTATTACTTATGCTTTATCTGAGTTTTTTGAACAGGGTATCAGAACTTTGAGTCACCATTTCATCACACAATTTGTTTTTATTAATACAAACCTACTTCATTTGCTAAAAAAAAGCAACTCGAAGACCTAAAACGTGAGGATTCTTCCGATGTAGTCCATTTTGAAAATATATTCATCCATTATATATTTCTGGTTTTATATCGCTTTGTCGTGTCAGGGTGACAGTGGCGAAGATCACTCGGTCACGTGAGTCCGGCATTTGTATGTGCACGTTGCAGCCATGATGGTGGGTGTTGCTATCTTTTTTCAGCTCTCGAATTTTAATCAAAAATCGTTATTAACTCCGTAAGGAATCTAATTTTTGTCTTTGTTTAGGATGAAGTGGAAGATAGCCAAGATTTACTGTCAGAAGTGCCAACTAAGGTATAAGTATAGCAATATAAAATGATTGACAAAAAAGTAATAGGATGATCATTTGGCGAGCAACAGGCGAAGAAAGTCAATGTCATTCCTGTTTATTTGTAACATTTTCAACGTGTTTAACCCTTTAAATGAAGTATATGTGCATCAAAAAATAGATAGTTTATTTGTGAATTGTATTTCGCAATACTAGCTGTTGTTAGCCTGCAGGTGTTGTGTTTCAAAGTGGTGTGGTGGTAAATTGTTTGTATTTTTATGAGGATCTGCACACTGTAAATGTATTTGGAGTTACTTCACTAAAATGATCACAGTTCAGATGAGTTGAATACAAAAACAATAATGTCATTTCACTTAATAATAGCTTATCATTTTGTTACACCAATGAAAGTTATGTTATCTGTCAATTTGGTGAAATGTTGTCAAATTGGGCTTGGTGGTCATCGTTTAACCAATCATGATTAGCGCACTATTAAGGTGACCTTATGAATCACCAGCTGGTGATTTACGTAGTAAATAAAGAGTTGGATGTATGTACATTTGAATTGGGAATCAAAATGTTTGGTTCATATATTTAACATCGGCCAATCAGCTAATCATTGAAGTTGCTTATAACAACATTAGAAAAACTGAATTGGCATTTAACTACATTTAAGTTTTGTTTTCACTAGTTGGTTATCGTATCACTTTGTTACATCTATGTAACCTGCAATATCATTCAAATAATTAAGAATTTGAGAATGTTTGCAAACTTAAATTTAACTCAGTGTTTATAACTTAAAAGTGCTGATCATATAGATAATTATGATAACAATTATCAAGGTGACATCTTCAATTAACTTGGTGTCATAATATCACTTTTAACCTTGTGTTAACTTTTGATTTGTTGTTACCTAGGGTGGCCAGTTTAATGCCTATGTGGTTTTTTTTATCAACTTATGTGATATGGCAGTTTAATAAACTAATCTATGATGTTGATCCATATTTTTATGGTTCATTGGTGGTTGCCTTGGTCGATATGTTTCTTATTCTAAATTGAGATTGGAATAAAACTTGGAGATCAACTACAATGTTAATTTAACATTGGTTATAGAAATATGTTCTAATACCCATTATCATTAACAAAAATCTTTAACTTAAATATTTATTATTTAATTAAATATTTTTAAATGTGAAGATAGTGCATCACTCAGCTAAATATTTTTCAGCGTTACTTTGTATGCAGCATTCAAAAAATATTTGAACCAACACTAACCATAAAAAGTGGCAAAATTTTGAATATATTGAATCTTTTTTGACTTCATAACGGTAAATATTGTTTACTTTCCAGAGTGAAAGTAAACAATAAGTTTCATTATAACAGCTCAATAGTAAAAGAAAACTAAGTTTGTATCGGCATTGGAGATTAACAGCACAAATGGCTAATAGCCAACTGATTTGAAGTTTACTGGTTTTTATGTTGGAGTATAGTTCAACAACTAATATTATACATATATTAATAATTACAACATTATAATAATATAATAATAATAACATATATAATATAACAATATAATAATTATAACATAATATTATACATAATATTATTTTATATAATACATATATATACTGTATTAAAAAAATTGTTGATATTTTTGATCTTGAAATCAAAGAATTTTTTCTTAAGTCTATGCTTTATTTATATTCCTGTCAGTGTATTGCACTCCTAGCTAATGTCATGACCCCCCTTTCCCATTGCTATAAATGTTTCTCCCAACCTTGAAAAAAAGTGAAAAATATAAAGTGTATATTAAATTTTTGTATACAATGTAATAGTGTCACCCAGTGAGCTATATATCTTGAAATTATTCAAGTTCAAATGGAAATTATGATTTATTGGATAAGCCTGCACTATGAGCCACTGTTGCGTGTAGAACATTGCTAAGCATTTAATGTGAAATTAAAAATTTCATACATATAATTATGTATAATTGCTATACGTTAGTTTAATTGCTTTCAATTCAAATGCATTATATGATGTTCAAAATTTAAAGTTACATCAGAAATAGTCAACAAATAAATAGTCCTGAATGTGCCTGTTACTTTTTTGTTGCACTTTTCATTTTCATGAATTGACAATGCCCACAAAGTAAATTTACTAAATTACATACATAAAAAGTAAGTGGGTAGCAAGTATATTTACAAGTATATTTTTCACTCTGATTGATTCAAATGTTTTGTTTATTTTTTTCAATAAATAAAATTTAATTTAATTTAATTAAATTAAATTTTTTTTAAAATTGTAATTTTTCTTTTCCTCGTTAGTCATGAACTCATGATACTACTCTCTTTATGTTTTTATTACATACATATTACTGCCTTACAGTCAGGAAGATCCGAAACAGTCGACTTGACCGACACTTCCTTGGTGGTTGACATTTCTGATGCATTGAGTGAACGTGACAAAGTCAAGTTTACAGTTCACACAAAGGTTGGTTTCTGGTTGATTAACATGCTGTTTTATTATATGGATGTTTTCATATGTAAATTATTATATTTTCATACAATAATTCATTTAAACATATTTTATTTATAATACCCATTTTTTAATAATACCTAATTTTATAAATATACATTCAGTGTAAAAAATACGGTATTCCCGTCTTAACTCGTCCACCTGCTTGTATTTAGTTCTGGGTTTAATTTGCAGGTTAGATTAGGGAAAAAAATGAACCATACTTTATAAGTATGGTTTATGGTATTTTTTCCTTAACCTAACCTGGGATATAAGCCCAGAACCAAGTACAAGCAGGGTGGACGAGTTAAAAAATACAAACTACTTACATAAACAAAGGGGAAATAATAGACTTTGGTTAAGTTACTTTCTGCATTTCCTAATAAATAAACCAATAGCCATTCGTAAATTGCCAATTTACTTTTTATGTTGTATATTTTTATAGACGACACTGCCTCAGTTTCAGGCCACTGAATTTTCTGTGGTGCGGCAGCATGAAGAGTTTATTTGGTTGCATGACAGATTCGAAGAAAGTGAAGAATATGCAGGTTTCATTGTAAGTAAACACCAAAATACTGTACTTTGTCCATCGTATATAGCTTATGTTTTTTTATACACGAAGTAATGTATCTTTTCAGTTCAATAACATTTACATGTTTGTTTATTTTGTTATGGATAAAATCATTACATGTTGTTATAAATCATATCCAAGCTTTGGTATTGTTTTGAGGTGACCAGCAAAATATCATTATCAAGGGTTGGTGTTTTATCATTGAGATTAGCGGTGATGGAAACATCCTGTGCAGAACTGTTTTGAAAGGAATCAAGTTTTAAAAAAGTAAAGATAGCTTGACATGATGAAAAATATTTTTGTAGAGAGCTAAAACATTTCATAATTTTTTGTTTTTTTAAACTGTTGAGAGCTGATTTTGTTGCTCGTTTATGGTGTTCTACATTAAATGTATTGTTTTAAAAGTCAGTAATTTTCTTAATTACGAACAGGTATAGATAGTGTCTACCATGTAATGCTTTGAAACAGGTGTCTGCATATCTTAGCTGATGGAGAAGCATCTATCGCCAGTCTGTTTTGAATTACCTTGTGATATTTTTTAATATCTTATGAATATTTTTATCATTCATTTATATCACTTTGTTATGTAACTATTTATTGCTTATTAATCAATCCATCCATGTCTAAAATTTGTATGTCGTTATATGGTTATCTATTTAATGGGTGGTAATTCATCTTCCGGAACCAGTTACTTAATTACATCGCATAATGACCATTTCATGTAGTAACGATCAGATCAGCGTCATTACATAAGGATGCCAATTTCTAGATTTTATTCATACCACAAAAGTGTAAATAAATAATTATATACAACTTTACAAGATTTTATAACTCACTTAAGATTTTACCAACTTTGAATTAGTGTCTGTAAAAAAGTGAACAATCATTCACTTAAGAGCTGATCAGTGGGTTCTTAATGGATCTAAAGGGTGTCCTCTATCAGCTCTGGTTGCAGTTGCTCTAGCACACTTTTGAAATGTAAATTACATGTTGATCTGGTTTGATGACAATGGGTGATAGAAAAATATCTCAATGGTTTTTCATTAGATTCCACCTGCTCCCCCACGTCCTGATTTTGATGCCTCCAGAGAAAAGTTACAAAAGCTAGGAGAGGGTGAAGGAACGATGACCAAAGAAGAATTTTATAAAATGAAGCAAGAATTGGAAGCGTATGTTAATTATTAACAAAAAAACAAGTGCTAACAATCAATTATATAAATTTTTTTTTTTTTATTATTAATGTGTGATTTTTCAGTGAATATTTAGCTACATTCAAGAAAACTGTTGCCATGCATGAAGTGTTTTTGTGTCGGTTAGCTGCCCATCCAATCTTCAGAGGTGACCATAACTTCAGAGTATTTTTGGAATACAATCAAGATGTAAGGCTCTAGACTGTTTTTTTATTATAAGCTGTATTAGTTTCACTTGCGAATCAGTTGCCTGCGAGTTGAAATAGAGCGACATCTGGTGACAAATAGCAATTTCAAAATGCGTGTTTATATTAGTTTCAGTTGTGGGTGAGACGGCAACATATGTTGGCAATATATAAAGCCTATTTTTAAAAATAATTTTTTTTAGATGTACTTGTTTAGTGAGTAAACTGAATAATTGTATTCTTTTATGATCGCAGCTATGTGTGCGGACCAAAAACAAGAAAGAAAAAATTGGAGGGCTTTTTAAAAGTATGCACAAATCGGCTGATGATATTCTTTTGTCTACCATTCAAAAGGTAGAACGAGTAAACTAAAAAGTCATAAAATTGAAACTAAAAATAATTGAATACGAAACATAACACATATCTTGTATATTTATCAACATAGGATGTGGATGAGTTTTTTGAGCATGAAAGAACTTTCTTATTGGAATATCATTCCCACCTTAGAGATGCTTCAGCGAAATCGGATAGAATGACCAAATGCCATAAAAGTAAGTGTGCCAAAGCCTTTCATTTTCATTTATGGGATGATGTTAATTAGTTTTTGTTGTTTCTCAATGGCGTTTGTTTCATTTCAGATGTTGCAGACAGTTATATTAAAATTTCTGCCTTCTTAGTTCAGTTAGCCACAATCGATTGTACTGAACTTGAAAAGTAAGTACGATGATTTGTTTGTTTTTTCAGAGAGCTTTTTCATTAAAAGTTTCAGTATTAAAAATGTAAATGTAAAAATGATAAATTCAAAAAATTATTTCAGATTTTTCAATCGTGTTGCAGAAACATTTGAGAAGGCTCGGGTAAGTTGTGTGTTCGATTTACAAAGTTGTTATTATTGTACGTTCTTTAAGAAACATAATCTGAAATTTCCCACCCTTACTAGCGTAATGATAAACCAAGACATTTAAGACACTCAATAATTACTTATTAAATTGTTCCTTGTAATCGACCCATACAAGGGAAGCGAAACATTGGATGTGTGATATTTTAGTGTCTACCCTGTCAATTTTTGTAACTTTTCCTGAAAGTTTTTCATTGTTTTCTTATACCTCCAACATAGTTCATTTCATGGTTTATCATTATGTTCCTTGATACAAAGGGTTGTGACTTTTAATAATAATGTCACTATAAAGTAAATTCATGATTGTCTTTTATTTATTTAATTTTTTGTAGAAAATTGAAGGCCGTGTTGCTTCCGATGAAGATCTGAAATTATCCGATACACTTCGATATTACTTAAGAGATTCTAGTGCTGCTAAGGTAAACACAATTTAGCATGAAATTACACTTTTGATATATGTTTTATTAACTGAATACATATATTTGTTCATTCTATTACAGGATTTGTTATATCGTCGATTTAGAATGCTAGCCAACTATGAAACGGCCAATAGGAATTTAGAGAAAGCCAGGACGAAGAATAAAGATGTGCATGCAGTAAGTTGTTTTATAATTTAACTTCTATAATTTCATAATTGAGAATTTGTTTGAAAATACATTTCATGCTTATCGTATCATGCATATCATACTTTGGAATGTAATTTTTGGATTGTTAAAATGCCATTGCATCATTATTAGTTATTGTGATAGCATGCAAGATTGTCTTGTCATAGCATAGTATTTTATGTTGAATATTTTTTAAATTATTTGAGAGTTTTTAAGGAAGCCATTAATATGGCATATGCTGGTGCTCCCTGACTTAACGTATGAAGTCCATTCTGGAAACATAATGTCAGTGAAAATTTTCATATTACTCGGCAACTACCCAGAATTTAAAAATAAAGCCATGATTAAACATCACTGTCATTATAGCTGGTGTATATTACACTCGCTCATATGCATTAATATATATATTAACAAACTTGTATGTACAACTTATTTCTGGTTTAATGTGGGAGGTTTATATGTCATTATTATTAGTTATAGGAAAAAGATGACATTGTGAATAAGTTGCTAGTGACAGATGGTGGGGAGGGGGGTATAATTTTTCAAGAAATGCATATTTTTTTTTATTAAAAATTTCAGTGGGAATCAAGTTTATGCAAGTCAAATCATACTTAAGTCAAGGACTGCATGTATGCAATAAATACACTTGTGCCATACAAAATTTAAGTTCTTGTTCCGCACGATAGATGCATTTTATAAAATTGCCATGTCATGAATTCACTTCATTCTGATTACTAAATACAATATTTGGGAGCAATCTTATACAAAGGTTGAGCTAACCTGCGTATCTCGGCCAACAACATGACTGCACGTGGTTTTTGGTAACTTTAAAGCACAATTTTTCATCCTGATAATTATGTGATTAGCAATAAAAAGCTTTTCTGGAAATGATTCACCCTTACTAGGATTACATACTTTTGCATTTCCATCTTCCTAAAAGCCGGAGATTCTAAACTTTGGAACCAGAACGTAATCCTTGTTATAATCCTTGACTAGCTCTTGTATGTTGTTTCGATGAATTTAACGTATGGTGCACAAGTTTTTTATCTTATGTATGTAGTTTTCTTGAGGCTTAATGTATGCTTGTGCTGTTGTATGAATTGAGAGAATCTTTTGTGTTACACTAATCATGTGAATGTATTCATTGCAAACTAAGGCACTGGAGGTGGCTGAAGTAAGTATTAGTGACGAACAACAGTGAAATTTTCTGTTGTTTTAAAATTCTAGGGCAGTGGTTGGTAACCTTTTATAATCGTGAGTGAATGTTCATAGTTTGTCTAAGGGGTTTCACACCTTCCAATTGAAATGTAGGAGTAATGAAGATAGGCTGGAAAATATGTCGTTGTCATTGAGGAAGTTTTGATATTTTGCATCAATGATTCACAATGCTCGGGTGCTTTATTTCCAAGATTTGTTCCGATATGCGTGCGTAGTGGTTGTCATTTCAGTTGTCGATATATTTCCAACACAAATTTTCATTGGTGGAAACAGTAAACTAATTGGGTGTGGACTTGGTGTTGGGATTTAACCACATTTGGAATGACAATCACTATGCCTGCGAAAAATGCGATCTCTGACCAGACCTAAGCTTGGAGTTGCAGCCTCTAGATCAATCAAATGGTCATCTGGGACCATGTTCCAGCAAAATGAGTTATATTTGCACAAACCTATTCAAGATTTTTAACTGATCGCAAATAATCACATTATCCAGAGGCTTAGGTTGACTTGGATAACATGTGCCCTGTTTGAGACCAAATTTTGGCATTTTTTACATGCATATAGTGTATAAAGTAATATGTACTGTAAAATACCGGGTGGGCCAATAGGTTTTTCCCCTATTCAAAAAATGTGAATATTTCAATAGTTTTGACTACAGATTTAAAAAAAATACACAAATAAAGTTTATTTTATACTGTTTTTAAAAATGTATGAATTTGGGTTCCTAAATTCATTTAGAGATGAGTAATGGCTATTTGAAAAAAAAAAAAAAAAACTTACCCCTCCCTCAAAAAAAAGTTGTCAAAACATTACTCTTTTTTATGCAATACCTGGAAGCTGGCTAGCCGGTTCACATGTAGGTTGTATTGGCAACTTTGGGGGGGGGGGTTCAAACAGTCATCACCCATTTCCAAATGAATAAAAAAACATTCATAAAAACCCATACATTTTTTAGAAAGGGTATAAAATGAACTTTTATTTTATTTTTTTATTCCCTCATGTAGCTAAAATCATTCAGGAGATATTCACATTTTAACCAGGGCAAAAACTTTTTGTCCACTAAATGTCATTTGGTTAAAGCCACTTGGCACCCCCATTGGCTCGGTGCCCAGTATGGGGGAACCTCCGACACTGCCCTAAATCTGCACGAATCGTAATATGAAACAGGGGGTTGCAGTGCTTTCAGAGGCTCCTAGTGACTGGCATGTGAAACTGTTCGCTGTTCACTCAAGAGTAGCTTTAGCTTGCCAACCACTCTCTAGATTGTAGAAAAACTATTAACACTTGAAATTAATTGTCAATAATTTTATTAACAGGCAGAGTTTGCACAGCAGCAGGCCTGTGAAAAATTTGAGCAAATCTCGGATAAAGCAAAAGAAGGTAAAAGATAAATTAGTGTACAGTAAAATATACAGTCTAGCTATGCTGTTCATTTTTAATTTGACTGCTAAACAGCATTCTACAACATTTCTGTTGTTTATTGGGGTAATGTTAAAAATGTTATACAACTTATAAATTATTTTTTGTAAATTAACAGCATATTGAAGTACAAAAGACGAGTTGAGTTTTAATCACTTGCATAACAAAAACTATTTTATTTATTTACTGCTTATTTCTCAGTAATCTATATCTTGGGCAGTATTATGCTTTTTAACGTTATGACTTTTAATTAAAAAAAAACAAAATTAAATCAAAAAGTAAACTTTTGTTTTTTAACTTTTTTCACCTTTTTTAACCTTAAGTTTATTTCTTCACAAGTTTCTTAACTGAGGGTTTAATTTGTAGATTTGAGGATTTAATTAGCAGGTTTTTTGTGATCAATCTGTAGTCTGTAATATGTAGTTTATGTGAACAATTGAAGGTTTTTCGCTTTATTGTTCAAACGAAAATGTGAATAATTTTTTGTTTCATATGTAGAATTGACAGATTTCAAAACTCGAAGAGTTGCGGCATTCCGTAAAAACCTAATCGAGTTAGCCGAACTTGAGTTGAAACATGCCAAAGTGAGTTTGTCATTTTTCAGTTTATTGCTATGAAATTATAGCATTATTATTGAAGTGACTTATATTTTTATTTTATATATTTATTTTATTTTTTTCACTATAGGCTCAAGTGCAACTGTTGAAGAATTGCCTGACAGTAGTAAAAGAAGAACTCTGAGATTCTTGAAGTTTGCGACTGATTACTCCATTTCCGACGAAAAAATGTGTTACAGAATACCTTTTTTATAAAAGTTAATTTTATAACAAGCTGGATTTGTTAGATTATTGTTTTTTACCTATGAAAATATTTGTCCATCATATTGACAAGTATATGTGCCAGAAATGATTTTCTAATCTAGAACTAGAAATGCTTATCTTGTAAAAAACGAACAAACAAATACTATTATGAAGCTCTAATTCTGGCTCTAATTTTCTTGTTTCATTTTTTGTTTTGTAAATTTTGGATGAACTTTAAAATTATCCTTATCTCCTGGTAGAGTAATGAATTTTTTGTCTTTGCATATTTTGTGTTAAATTTTTCTTTATTCTTGTTAACGTACGAAAATACCCCTATTATTCCAATTGTATTGTACTGTTTCATGAAAATTTTAAAAAATTACAGTGATTATTTTTGCAATCATGCATTCCAAATAAAAAAAAAAAAGGTTTCATGCTCAATTGTGCAGTTTCTCAAATTTAATAAGAAATTTTAATATCCATATCAACTATAAGGTAAGCACATTAATTTGTGCTTTTAATGGAAAAGTTGGGTGGATTAATGAGGTAACACTCAAAAAATGTAGTTTTGAGAAAAAGAGCAAAAACGTTTGGCATCTTCAACAAAACTTTTTATATTTCTGCACTGGGATGTCAAGTGTGGGTTATGATATAAGACAAAGGTGCTATAAATCAATCTCGGCATTATATCCTGTAGTTATATTTAAACTTGTTGTATATTAATTGTAGGAAATAGTCCAAAACAAGACGAAAGAACAAAAGTAAAAAAAAAGATGTCATAAAATATAATTTTTGATTTTTTTTCCATTATTATATTATTTTTACTTTTCTTGTATATTTTTTTTGACGTCTTTTCTTTCACTTTTGTTTCGTTGTCTTGTTTTTTACTTTTTTCCTTTGACTTTATTTTCTAACAATCGGCATCTGCGACACATAAGTGACATTACTTATATCCAGGGAGAGGTTGTAATAACATGATCAGAAATTACTTAAATTCAGTTTATTTTACTTTTGAGTCCAGATTTTGAACTCAACATTATTGACAGAAAGAAGTGATGTCTATGTTTTGAGAAATGGCATTTGTGTGTCTGTCTCACGATAACTTACGAACGGTTCAATGGATTTCAAACTTGCACAAGTTATTCAGTAGGGCTCTTTTCAAAACCCATTAAATTTATTAAAAAAAATAAATTAAATTAATTTTCTTTATTGAGGAGTGAGGTCTGCTGTTCACAGAACTTCGTTATAATTGAAGGGCATGATGTAATAGGAACATTTTTATCAAAAATGACTGGGAAGCATTTTCGAATGCATTAGGTACAATTCTACCTTCCTATAACCCATACTTTTGAGCAGAACAATATGTGCAAAGATATTAGTGCAAGAAGTGTCAAGTGGTCCATAGACAACAAGGTAAGTTCAGATCTTCAAAAAAATTCGTTTTCCTGGATAAAAATGTTACTTAACACCCTTTTACATCAGGCTCTTCAATTGATTTCTTAGGTTATCATTTTTCTTTTAAAATATTTTTCATTAACAATTATTAATTAATTTCAGTATTTCATTAACCTTACATCTGACTAGAGTGACTATATCAAGACAGTAGTGTTTTAAACAAAATTGGCTGTACAAGATAAAAATAAAAAGCATGTTCAACTTTACAATAATAAATTATATGATTTATTCAATTTTTTGTATAAAAAAACGCAATTTATTTATTGATAATTTATTTTTTACATTTTTATAAATTTTTAGTATAACCAGTGAGTAAGTAATGAAGTTTTAGTATAACCAGTGAATATCTTTATTGTATAGTATATTAGTACTCTTATACTGTATATCTAATAACAGCTGTAGAAGTGTAGAGTAATGAAACAAATAAAAGCCAGAGTTAAGGGGTAGCCTTTCAGCCAATCAGAAGTGGTGTTTGTGCACGTGACGTTTAAAAGCCCCGCCCACTGCTCAGGTATGACAACGAAACGAAGGCGCTTGCATGTTGATTCTCAGTCTTGAATAGTTTGCAATGTGTTCGTCGTATTCGCCAAAGGATGTGAGAAGTGACTGCTCCACGAGAAAACAAGTCCAGTTCTTCTCCCCGCTGTCCACTTCCCATCGCTCGTAGTTACAGTGAAACTTTATATATTTTATATATATATATATATCTAATTATCAATTGAAGATAAAAACAAAAAACAAAACAAGCCATGGTCCCTTGTACTTTGGGCAAAGTGGTGTTGGTTACTCTGGTGGTGTTGCACTGCTGTGTCGTTTTCCATATCGACGCTCACACGTGTGGAGTTTGTGATCCAAGCCGATGCACGCCGGTTGCAAACTGTAGCGCGGGTGTCACACGGGATGTTTGTGGTTGCTGTTGGGTTTGTGCTAAGGCCAAAGGAGAGAGGTGTAAAGGACCTTACGGTTTCTCTGGCGAATGTGGCGAAGGACTCAGTTGCATAGTTGAAGTGAAAAGTGGGAAATCTGTCACGGGACACGAGGAAGGAACCTGTCAAGGTGGGTATTTTGTAAAGCCTTCGGGTTGTCTTTTTCATATACTTGGGTTGTATGATTAATGAAATCCAGGTTCGTTTTAATGAACTGACCGACTGACTGGTTGATTTTAACGAGCGTAGATTAATGGCTTGTTTCAACAACTGTCATCTAGTAAATTTCATTGCGCTTCACAGAAGTTGGGTTTTTATAATTCCAATGATACTGTAACCCAATACAAGAAAACCAATAAAGTTCATGCGGCTTTTTAAAGATTTATCTTCCGTGGATACCTTTAAAAAAATCGTATTAACTGTGTTGCATTCTTGATAGACTATGTGCAAGACACAGTTGACAGATTGTGTTACAGAAATTGCTATATTTTATTCTACAATTCTCATAATCATGACAGATATAACGGATAGGAAAATAAAGTTTTCTACCTCAACTGACAGGGTGAAAATATTCATCCTCATTTTTCCAACGTTTTGACCTCCTTAATAAGGTCTTGTTCACAAAAACACAACACAGATAAGAACCGTTTTTACCCTTCAGTTGAGGTAGGAAACTTTATGTTCCTATTTGTTATATTTGTCATATTTTGTTAACAAAAACTTTTAGAAATATGATATGGTTCCTGTAGGATATCCATTGTGAAACGTTTAGAAATTAGAACAAAACAATTTTCTTATGTAAGTTAGTATATGACAAAATAAAATGCGAACTGTAATAAGTATATTGTATGAATATTTGTACATGTACCATGGATGTCTCTAGGTACAGTAATGAGAGAGACATCCCTAACCTCTATCCTCATCATTTTAATAGTTAATTTCTAAAATATAGTTAGTGTGTAAAATAAAGTGGAAACACACTTTGATGATCAAGTTAAAATTTAATAATAAAACACGCCGTTGTTTCGGCATAATAATACTCTGGGCTCGTAACCAGAATGCACACCCTGTTTCATAACTTATGTTAATTTTGTGTATTTATTTAACAAACATGAAAATATTGGATGCGAACGATCATAAAACTTTTACTGAATGAAGTTCAGGGTTATCGACGTACCATAAATTACAAATGTTATTTTATATAAAGTTAATCACTGCACTAGTGCACTTGACATGAGTGGTCATTTGGAACGAACATTGGATTCAATGTATTCAAAGTACTGTACAGTACTGTAATTATTGGTGAGTTGTGGCGTAATGTATGTACTATGTACAATAGGGATTTCATCTTTTTCATAGATTTCAAGTATTTGTTTTTTTTCCTTCATACATGTATTTTCTTAAAAATGCCATGGGATGTACCCAGTTGTTATAAAAACTTACAGATGCGTTTTGTGATGAAAATGCTTTGCAGTGAGTATGAGAATGGAGGAACAAGTTGTTGTCTTGGACCAATTTGTAGGATCAAATTGAATTTGTTGTTGGGTTATGAGGTTATAGCGCTAGTGGGTAGGGCACTGACATGTTATGCATACCTAATCAACTGCTATACAGTATGTGAAAGAAAGCTAAGTTTTCATAACGTTGATTTTGAGAGTTATGACAACTTACATGTTATACACATTGAATGATTCTGTATAATGATTAGGCTACTAAGATGAACTTCATTAAGCGAATAACATTTCAATATTTTACATTTTAAACAAAGCATGCTGTGTTTTGTCATAATTACATACATTGATTAAACATAGGCTTACACTGGTTTAAAGCTTTGAAAATTGTCACTTACACATGCCATCTTCACATATTTCGCTACATGTGGCACACCACCGGAAATCATTTAGAAAATGTCTTACGACTTATTAACAGACATTGACAGCTTCTGGTTAAGCACTGTAAAAAAAGAGACTGAATTAGACATATACGTCCATATGTTATCACATTGGAAGTTTCTGGTAAAATGTATCATGAGTATGGTAAATCGATGACACCTCATTAATTAATGTTTTATTTTATGCTAACATGCTGTTTTTACATAACTACATGAAACGTATGCTGATTTAGAGTTTTTAAAATTGCCATTTGCATATCATCGTCGCATATTTTGCTACATTTGGCATACCACCTGGCTGAAATCATTTATAAAACGTTTATCTCTAAGATTAATTGACAGCTTCTGGTTAATAACTTTTGTATGTAGTAAATTAAAAAAAAAGACTGATTAAATTTGAATACATTGCGTACTCCACCCTAAGCTGGTAACACCTTGGCAAATAGGAAATTAACAATTCAAGGAAATTCTTAATGTCATTCTAATCAAAATTAGTAAAAATCATGTTATCCAAAATGTTTTCATCCAATGTGGTGAATTGTCCATTATTAAATTGGCTTAGAAAAACTTAAAATTGTAACAGAAAACTTGAATTATTGCCCAAATTTGTTTTCAAGTGTTTTTCTTGTAGGCTAAACTTGTTTCGAAAGTCAACAAGTGTTTTCCATGTAGGCTACCCATTTTATCAAAGCTCTTATCCATTGATTGATGAATGCGATTAATGAAGCATTAAAATATTATTTTTGCTTTTCCATTTCAAGAGGTTTGATAAGTGTGCTCATTCACATATTACAGCATATTGGTGTTTTCTATAAGAAGAATTTATTAAGTCTTCAAAATGTAATATTTTTTTATGATACAACTGAAACTGACAAGAAATGTTTGAAGGACTTCTGACACATAATTTTAGGTATGGACAATTTGTTGACAACTGTGTAATCAGCTTTTCTCCAACCAATAGAAATTGGTTGGGGAAGCTGCCAGTTGCCACTAATTGCTTCACTTGCCACACCAAAAATTCAGTGTGCCAGAAGCCTTCAATGGAATTTCATTGGTAGATAACGATGTTCAATTAATCCGTTAGAAGATAAGCAATTAATTATTTATTACTAGATGTATGCTTATCGAAAAAAAATGACTGGAGGCAAAACATAATTCTTTGATTTAACTTAAATGTTGCTTCGCAACATTCGTTAGATTAGTGTTTTATGTTTACTTCATCTCATTAGTTATGTTTGTGTGGTGTGGTAACATTTATTATGTTATGTTATGGTTACGTTTGTTTTTTAGTTGTTGTCATGGAAATATTCTGACACTGAAAGAAGCTCAAAGAGAGAGAAACACTTGGCTTTTTTATTGTTTAATTATTATTATTATTATTATTATTATTATTATTATTATTATTATGACAGCTTCTGTGTATATGAAGAACCTAGCATCATTTAAAAACGTTTTGTTGTTGTTAGTTTATTAAAGTCGAGGACTTGCATTCTAAATAATGGCAGCCTTTTTTTTTTGCATGTGTCGTCTTTGACTTGTTGCATAATCGGTTGCATTGCAAGATGGTTGGGCGGACAAGTTTGCTTTTGTGTTAATGTTGCGCTGATGTGTCGATTTGGTAATGATGGCTCAAGATTTATGCGATATTAAAATTAGTGTGAAAGAAGGGTGTCGCCTAGTTAATACAGATACAAATGCTGGCAATGGATCAGGAAAATTTGCATGCTGCCTCGTGTTAATGTTATGTGAACTCAATAATCGACTCGTTTTTAAACGGTTGTATGTAAATTGATTTTTTGGTAGCGAAAAAAGTTTTTGTTTGATTGTAAATCGTTTTTTCAATATCTTGGATTTATTGATCAAATGAGGCAGTTATCTTTACACGATTGTAATGTTTTCTATATAAAATTACTTCTTTTCTCATTTGGCTCTTATTACAATAATTGCAATTTGGACAAATTCTGAAAAAAAAAATTCACGTGAAATAATGCCATTAAATGAGGTACCGTATATACTACTAGAGCCTTTATTGTTTTTAAGTTAGTTTCAGCTTTACGCTATAATTTGTTATGAATAAACTACATCTAAGCATAAGCACATCTTAGGGCATAACATACACTAGGTTTATACAAGGTGGTGGAAAAGGTATACTTACAGTTTGATTGAATTGTTAACATATGTGTTTTTCCATTAACTGTTGGTAATCTCAATTAATGGAAAAGTACAACTGTTAATTGCTATGGCCATTAGTATAATTCGACATGTTACTAAGTGATTCTATTATTATTTCCAACTATGCTAAACTTGGATTTATACCCATAGTCAACAAGTTAGGCTAGTTAAGTCACTTCCAGTGATACAAATGGCTCGAGAGCCACCAACGGAAATCTCAGTTAACAGAAAAGTAACATTATACTGTACTGAATTTTACTTATTTTTTAATTTTTATTGTTTGCAGAAAAATTATGTTGAAATATTTTATATTTTTAGCAACATATTGAAGTTGTATAATGTACAGCATTGGGAACCAGTTACAGTGCAAAATGTTATGGAAAATGTGTCAAAAAGAGCCTGACTCTGTCAAGAAATGGTGATCATTCACGTGACAAAATCATCGTTATCTAATCCAATCAAATTTCTTATTATTATGTAACCCAATTAAAACTTTTAAACGTAAAAAGCTATTCAAACTGTAGTGTGACTTTTGCACCACCCTGTACTGTACTATTGGTCATTTCAAAACAAAAATTTTAACATCCTGGGAAGCAACTAATCTTAGGAAATTACTCCTGTTTTAGCAATAAGAAGTTATTAGAAGATATTTTGAATTTTTTTTTACAAAGTATACATTTTTCAATTTTTTGTCATGCAAAGAACCAGTGTATGACAACCTGTTGCATCTAAATAGCTTTGAACTCGCCATAAATTTAAAAACTTCCTTTTGAAACCTACAAGAACTGACATCTTAATAACCATCTATTACAAATCAAATGTATGATTAAAAAACTATAGGATATGACAAATAAGATTGCAATTCCACACTTGAGATTTGTTTCTTAATCTCAATGCAATTAGCCAATGTTATGCATGATTAACCAAATATACAAAAATGTAATTAATTGGATTTATTTTACAGAGTGAATTTTTTTTCTTCAACTGATTTAAAAAAACTATCTATGAAAACGGGTATTTACATGAGTGATGTAACTGCTGTCAAGTAATGACATGCAGCCTGTTTTGAGATAGAAGAATGTATTCATTCTAACTGGTATTTCTAGTTAGCATAAAAGAAGTTTTCATTATGATTATAATAGGGATTGTACTAGCAGATAAAAGAAGTTGGAATATGGTGGCATTTTGTTTCCAAAATAAATTTGCAACATGCATATAAATAAGTAGAGTGATAACGATACTGATGATCCGAGGTACGTTTAGAGCGATTTTCAGATAACAACAATCTTGTTGAAATAATTGCCCATCTGACAGGCATCTGACAACGAGATAAATTCAAAACCTGGGTTGACTTTTAAATTTTATCTCCTTTATCGGAACACCTTTTTTAAACTGAATGCTAGTTGAGCATTTGCAAAGAAGCGAGTTAACTTTTTTTGTTGTTCCAAACATGATTTTTATCAGCAAGTCAACGAACTGTGACCAGCAATATGTGAATGTAAAAAAAAAGCAAAGATTTTTTATTTTTGGTCGTTGATTTGCAGGATTGCATTGTAATTTGTTGAGTTGATTTTATTTTTTGTTTGTTTTCATTTTTTGCTTCAAAGTCTGTTTTTGGCATTGAGTTGCATAACAAGTTTGAAAGAATGAAATGGGGATAAAATACTGTACTTATCTTTGTACATTAAGGGAAGTAAATGCTATAATCAGACAATTTGTTCTTCAGAAATCTCAATAAGCCAGAACTTCTTTTTTTACCTCTCATACTATGGTAGGTTTTTAGAGAGGTTTTGTTGAGTTTCAAAATATATTTGGTCACTAGCTAAAAGCTCGTCATTAGTGACTGGTTCTATTTAAATTTTTAATCTGGATCCAATGGGAGAATACTAGCTTTGAAATTTCGCGCCATCGAATGCCATTGAGTGGTACTAAACCAATGAGCTATAGATAGACAGAATTACATTAGCGAATAATTATAGTAGATATTATTTAATGTATAATCAACTCTAGGTGAACATTATGAACATTCGCTATAGTGAACATCACAATTAGTGGGCTAAATCGCAGTTAGCCTATAGATTCGAATTTATAAAATATAATGAACTACAACATAGATTAGTTTTTAATCGTTAGCGTAGAATGTTTGCTGAGAGACACTGCTTGAGGTGCTAGTAGTTGTTTTTATACTTTTTATGTCACTTGTGAGTTTTTACTGTTAGTAGTTGTTTTTATTGCTTTTTATGTCACTTCTGAGTTTTCACATACTGAAACAAGATGACTCGATGAATTAGGTGTCTGTGAATTTGTCTTAGTCTATCGAGCGACACTGGCTATATGGTGTCAACGAAAACCTAATATGGCTGATGCTACATGCCATATATCCATTATTCTTTAGACCCTCCTACAGGCTAAATGACTCGATGGATTTTGATGAATGTCGTGGATTGAACGATTGTCGTTGATGATTGTCGTTGAATGTCGTCGAATCCATGACGAACGTTCATGGATTCGTGCCATCGAATGCCATGGACGTCTGACGGGTCTAGTCTGACGAGTGTCACTGCCGATATAATGTTCATTAAAAACATGGCAGATGCCATATATGCCAGTATATAAAGAGTATGCTCAAAGAGCATTTTTAATGTACAGTACTTACTTAACTAACCTAGACTATTGTCTGTGTACAGTGCAGTGCCATACCAGTTTAGATTAGTTAAAAAATAAAGCACTTCATAATTTATCATAAATCATAGAATAAATACTTTTTGTTTGTTTTGTCTAACTTAAACTGGAACCACTAGTGCCACGAGCGGTACCTCTCGGTAAACTGAAAAGTACCTAATTTATTTTTTTTGGCTGTATTTCTTTGTGGATATATATTTTATACAGGTTTAATTTGTTAATTATACCTTTGCAAAAGGAAGCTTATCTGTTTCTAGATCTTCAGAGTTTAGAATATTGGAGGACTTTAATTTAATGATACTATTAAAAAAAAAGCTATTAATATATAATGGGGTTGGGTTTTGTTTTTTTTCCAATATATTTTTTTTTTGGTATGTTGAATGATGAACTCATTTCTATGCTCTGCTTTATTTAATTTATTGCCGTGGATTCATTTTTTTTATTGTTGCTTTATTTGTTCTACAAGAAAACTTTGACCATCTCCAATTTTTGCATTTGTACTTCCTTTTTTAATTACAGCCTATCAATTTTCAATCTTTTGTTTTAAGAATCATCACTGCTATAATATCTTTTTACATTCAAAAAGAATATTAAAACCGTTAATCTGCATATACGATCAACTTTTGACTGGATCATTTAAAAAAATTGGAATTTAGTTACCTGAGTATATAGAAAAACCAGCTTATACTCCAGAGATTATCGTCAACGTTTTCTACAGGTAGTTCTTGTTTCACCCAAACATGCATAATGTGAATTTGGTTTATAAGTTAATGCAATTTTATTGGGGTTTCTGTTTTACTCTAGATTATCATATTAAAATGACAGGTAAAGGAAAAATTCTTGAAAAGAACATATAAAACTTTCTTTATTTTTTACTTGCTCAGTGAAAGATAGGGAAGCTTTATCTTGTTTTGTTTTCAATTTTTTTGTCATTCTAATATGTAGCCTATACCGGGGTAGGTGTTTGAAGTTCTGTTTGTTACCTTGCTTGCCCGATTTTAATCAAGTACTTGTGCTATGTACCTCAATTAGGGTGGTCATTATAATGGGAAATAAAACAAAAGTTTCATATCGGATCCAGGCACCAGCTTATCTTGTTCCAATATTTGAAGAAAAAAGTACTATTCCTAAAATTTGGTGAATTTCAGATGAAATTTGTAGAGGTTGCTACCAGAGTTGGAAACATTGGTTTGACATTTGCTTCCATAGTTTGAAATATAGCATTAACACACGATTTTTCAGATCTTGGTAGCGATCCCTCAATATTGTTCACAACTAACCTTCTTTCACCAAAAGTACTTTTTTTCCATAATGGAACAAATCCATCCATTTTTTCAAAACTTAAATATAAGGACCACCTTAAACCTCTGTGTACCTTTTAGTCATCATGACAAGGGCAGAATTCAGAGACAATGCTAATGCTCTTCAAGAAGATTTCCACTTTCACTTTTATTGGATTATATCTGCTACGTTGAACGACCACCACCTGAACATGCTATTGCTTGTAAATACAAGAAATGTTCTACTACAATAAAATTGCGAACTTATCAATCACTTGTTTATCTTTCCCAGAAACGAATGCATCGTTTGCATGCATCAAGAAACTTCACAGGGGATGCAACATTGAGAATAAGCAGTGTGTCTGCAAAGAGCTGGAATCCTGCAGTGACATCGAATTTCAGTTTGACAACCAAGCAGAATGCGAAGCTGTGATCTCGGGAGGTGGTAAGTTACCAATTCTCCAGTCATAACTGCAGTGCACATTAAAGAATCAATTCGCAACGCTGTAGAAATTATTTTTAAAGAATGACTCACATTTTGAAAAGGAAGTCTGCGTCTTTTGTCAAGCTAATTTTTTTGCCCATTTGAAATGAATAGACTACTGTGTTATAAATCTCGTTATTGTTTTTTTTCTCCATAGCTCTCTTTGTTTGAATATTGTTTCTGATCTATAGGAAAGAATTTCGATTTTTTTCCTCCAGACATTAGTATTATGTTGTTTTTTTCTTAATAAATAATTTTTTGCTTGCATAGTATGTAAGTCATGTGTGAGAATTTTCCTATTGCCATCACTTTTCATTCATGCACTGTTAATGATGAGATGTGACATTTGAACTTCATTTGAATCTACATGGCTTGAAAATGTTGATTTTTTTTTTCTTTTCGATCTAATATCAAATTTATGCAAGTTCGTTATCAATGGTGGAAGATTTACGAGTCAGGATTTATATCAAGGATATAATTAAATGAGTCCAGTGATGGTTTTATGACAAGGTCATGGGGATGTGACCAACAATTTTTTCTTCACTATTTGTTGTAGAAAACCAGAAAGTCATTAAGAGATAAAACAAACAAACAAACAAATTATATTTTCTACTAAAGCGTTTGGAACTGCCGTTATCTCAGTATGTAAGACCTGAATTTAAATTACTGGTTCAAATTTTAGTGTGAAATCTATTCCTATATGAATAGCTACAGTACGGCGTAAAAAAAGTTTTGATAAATAGCTTAGAAAGATGCAACTACACAATATATCTGATAAAACAGTGTAGGTTTTAACTCTGAAATATACTATTTCATGTATATCTAGTGTGGGTGTGTGTGGTGTCTTAAGTTACACTACAGTTTGAATAGTTCATGACTTTTGTATTTTTTAAAATTTATTAAGATTATATTTTGAAAGGGTTACATAACATTATTGATAATAATTGGTATTGAATTAGGTAAGATAAATGATGTCGCATAAATTAGGCCTCACAAAATCAGGCTCATTTTTAGCACATTTTCTATAATGCCTTTTTCAGTGTACAGTACAGTATATGGTTCCACTGTTGTACAACGTTTGTACATTGCACAAAATTGTACAGCTTTAGTACATTGTTGAGTTGTCAATTTTCATCATAATCAGAGTTTTCTATGTAAACAAAGATAGAGCATTAAAAAAGTTATTAACTCCGGAAATCAAGTTGTAGTGTAACTTTTGCATCATCCTGTAGTTATATAGGCTAGCTCATTAGGTGAATACTACTTTCATGGTATTTCATGAACTAATGTTTTCACACTATAATTAATACTAATATCATCTCGAGAATAATGGAATATCCATGGCAAAGCTGATTAAAAAATTCAACTAAGTATAAGATTCAATAATAATGGATTTCACACTTCGACTAGCTATTTCATGAATTAGTGAATTTTACTAGGAATTCCAGATAATGAATTTCGCACATGGAATAGTGTCTGTCTGTGATAGCTGTTGTATAAGTGCTTATAAACACAATTTTTCTGCTTCCATGTCACAGATGTTTTTAAAAGGAAAAGTTTATAAGAAGGAAGTTCTCCATCAGTCGATTTTGATTTATGTGTTTTTATCTACTCGTTTTCTGCCACGTTGAGATGGTAATCAAATTTTCCGAATCTGTACAGCACAAAAGGTTTTCGCTAAATGGCTTTTATTTTCGCTCTAATTCGTTCGGTTTAGAATCGAGATGGTCGTCCTATCATGTCTGTGATGGTTTTATTCAAATAACAAACATTGATATTCATCACTGCTTCGGTAGGTTTTCATAATGGTAACACTTTTTCACCATATTTGGTATGTTACGACAAAATTTGTATGCTGACATGATTTGGTTTTGACATGATTTACAGCGCAAGTGGCTGGGTGAATGTGAGCAAATACCAATATTCGTTGAGGTGCATTTGGGCGTTTCACAGTATAATTTTTACTGCACTTTGGTCGGGAACGTTTCTCAACTACGACCACCTGTTGTTCAGATGCGGGTTCGTGATACATAAAGTAAATATAAAAAATGACGATGCAAGCATTCTTCTGTGCAAGTTTTATTTATGGTGATAGATTGTGGTAAAATTTCAAGGCTCGTTGAGCTATTCAATTGAAATATAGAAACAAATTACTTCTCATTATGGAATGATGGTGGCAATAATGGAATTCGAGATTGAACAATTTTGGATTTGGATTTTAATACATGCTGAATGACATATTCTAAGTACAGGGTGGTGCAGAAGTCAAACTACAGTTTGAATTGAATGGTTAATAATGGAATAAATAATGAAACAAATAGAAAAACAATATCAAATAATGCTTAATAATTTAAAAAAAAATTTTTTTTTTATTGAATTAGGTAACCAAAGTTATGTCACGTAAATTGACAGCATTTTTCGACCTCACAAAGTTGTTTTTTTAATACATTTTCAATGACATTTTGCAGTGTATTTGGTAGGTGTTAAACTGTTCGTTTAGTTGTATGGAAATTCAGTTTATTGGAGGACATATTATTTTTATTTGTTTGGTACTGTATCTGAGAAGTGTAAATTTACCATGAAATACGTACAAGAAGTTGGACATGTTCGTAAAAACAGCATGTTGGAAAGGCGTGTTTTTGATTTGATTGCTTTTAATGCAGATTATCATTTTAATGGGTCTCGAATTGTTAGAAATGGTTAGATTTGTCCTTCGCTTTAACCTCATTTGAGTTAGCATGACATGGGAAATGTTGGATGTTTTAATAGAAAATAAAATTTAACAAAAAAAAAGAAAAGTTTAATAGTCCAGGATGATAAGAAAATTTGATTGGTGGTTTTATGCGAGAGTTGTAAGCAAAACACTCTCTGGTAAATGGTTTTAACTTGTTTTTTGATTCGTAATTTGATTTTATCAACTGAATGGCTTATGCTAATTAACCCGGTGAAGTGCTTTCCTATTACTATGTTTCACAATAATATAAGTACAGTACCATTAGACGAACTGTGATACAGCCTTGATAGTTGATTCAATGGTTCTACAATTTGGTCTAAAACTTAAATTATGAGATACTCGTACGGGAAACTCGTACAGTAAAGTGAGTAAGAGTTTCGAATGTCCAAACCTTTCAGTCATATGACATTCCGATTAACCTTCATGTCTTGTCATCATACGAATGGTGCGTTTTATTTGGTCCACTCAGCATGGGATTAGATTTGTTGACAAAAGTTACTAGTTTCTCACAGAGTTGTAACCATGATTTAAATTTTAAAAACATGTCCAATGAAAAGGGAAACACAATCGCAGTCTCACAGCTGAAGACTTGCAAAGACTAGATAAAGACAAAATTATGCTAAAAGTGTTGTTCTGGTTATGATAAGTGGGTGAGTTTAAAATTTGAGTGACCTAACTTGTGCCTGTTTATTTATCTTATTTGTTTTCTATATTATCCAATTGTCTTCCAGTTCTTGTTTAGGTCGGATAATCGAGCCTCTACTGTATTTTAGGCGTATATTTGATTTTTGACACGTTATGACAAAAGTACTTGATGAGGATTTATGTGAGCACCAAACACACAGGTTTATATTGCAACAAGTTTCATGTTGAAATTCCAACAAGGTTTTTCCCATCTATGAAACTTTTATCAGAGGATATAAAAAGAAACACTGAATCATATAAGTAACTAAATAAAAGAGCACCAGATATCATAACCATACTAATAGCTTTTGCTCGAATTTTATGACCAGGTGTATTTTCAATGAGTTTGCCAATAGTTAAATGAAGCGAGGAAAAAACAGTTCAAAAGAACTACAGTATTACTAAGAGTTACATACAGTAGTTATTTATACGCTTAGAAATTTTACAGTTTTATTGTATTACTAGCTGAAAAATCCTTGCTTGGCATGTCCTTGACATTCATGAGTTTATTCGCGATAAGAATTAGACTCTCTCTACAATGCTCTTTACAAGAAGTTCTGTAGTCTACAGTGACCCATCGCCTTCTCACATTGGCGTTCTTCTTCTCACTCATTCATTATATAGCCATCAAATCTGGACATGTTTCAGGGTCATGATTCCACCAGAAATAACCTGGTAATGAATGCTATTGTTAACACCATTACTGTACTACTGTTGGTAGCAAAGGCATGATCTCAACACATGTTCAGTAAAAGTCAACTTTGACAGTGGTTTTCAACCTTGCACAATAGTGGGTGGATAAAAATGGAAAAATAATTCTGTGGTCTAGAAAAGCCGAAAAGGATGATTTAGTTTTAGGCCATGTTCACAGTAGTGTCAAAGGTAGGTAGGCTAATGGAGGAGCTTAACGAGGACAGGTTTGTCATTTTGTCTCAGATTTGAATTCACAAAATTTAGAAATTGCGATGAGGTGAATATGACGATCATGATGAAATGGGGTTTTATGATGGTGAAAACGGATGAACTCCAAGAAACCTACTCCTGTGGTGTCAGACCCCAAACTGAATCCATATGGCATGAGCAAAAAGTGTACCTGGGCTATCCACACCAGAGGTGAACGCCTTAACAACCAAGCCACCAAATATACTACTGTGGTTACTATATGACAATTATTTGATTCAAATTTAAAGAAGAAAGTGAATTAGTGAATAAATTCACTAATTTCTCGCTTACCGGCTAAAATAAAAATTGCGGACTAGTGAACAAAACCACAAAACCTTTTTGAATTAAAAACTCGTTTATTTCGGTGGATTTATCTAACTACTGCATTGTCATAAAGCCTTGGCATTCACTACATGTTCAAAACCAAAGTTATTCATTCAGAATTACACTGTTTGGTTTATATATTATATTACGCTCTCCACTGGAAACCATTCATTGAAGGTGAAGGTTTTGCCTGCAATGACAAATGACCATTCAGTAAACTGTGCCAGTGCCTGGCAGTTTGTCATTATGACATGTAAACTTGGGAGTGTAGTGACATTCATGGAAGTAAATGATAAACATCCAAGGATTATTAAATAATTATAACTCAGGAAGCAGAATTTTTATAGTTATCTAACATTTGCGTGGCAATAAAAAAAATGGTAATTTTGTGGAAAATGAGTTATTAGTGAAGTGAAATTCTATGTTAATTCAAGGCTGCTAAAAAGGAATTGAGGGTGGTTTGGTAAGGCATTTAGGGTTTTTATTGCACTAGTGATGAAGTAGGATATGGCCTTGAGTTATCTCCTTTTTTAGATGAAAGAATTACAGATGCATGTGTAGACGTTCAAGGTCGGATGATATAGAGCAGGAAGAATTGCTTTGGAATCTCCCTTCCAATGTGGTATTTTTGAGTAATGGAAGCCAAAAAATAGGCAACTGTTAGAGAAGCATATGATGGAAAGAAAAACTAAATCTGGCTTGTGAAACACCAAATGTTCCAAAAAAGATCCAAATTGAAAAATTTGTATGAAGAACAAAACAAAAGAAGAAAAGAAAGAGTGTATGGATATAAATATTTCAAGACACCAGTGAACATTCCAATTTTCTGGTGTAAAGCTTAGTGGCCTATATTTTGGAAGCTCCAGTTTTGGCCAGTTGAACATATTAACATCAACATGCCCTATTTTTAATTTTTTTTTCAGTAATGACTGGTTGAAATGATTAATCCTGATCATATGCTTATTTTCCTAAGAAGGCTTAGTGGACTTCATTTGTAGTACTATGAATGAAGCCCACGCATGGACGCACTTATAACATGGCATTCATGTTTATGGTCTACATAAAACATAATACAGAGTACATTAGTATAGTATTTGCCACATGGATCTGGGGTCTGACACCATGGGAGCATGTTTTCTCGCGGTTCTCTCCTTTCGTCTTTGATCATAAAACCCTATTTCATACATATCATCCTCGCTTGATAAATCATTCCAGTATTTTTTAATTAACAAAGACCAAATAGTTTTGAGGGTCAAAAGATACAGCCAGTGTTCTCGTTAAAACCCAAGTACTTATCTACTGCACTAGATTGTACAAGATTCACTATTAGATGTTGTTCTTATCTCTTAGTGACATCTTTTGAAGGATCGCACATGTGTGTGGAATTATTTTATTATCACTTCCTGAAAAACTTCCTCGATTGGAACGCATAGTAAATATATGCACTGCATATCTGTCATCCAATCAATCATTCATTAGCATGTGATCATTGTATTGTAAACACAAGATAACTATACCTTCACACTATATTACTTGAAGTAAACAAGTCTGATAGTGTGCAAGGCGATACATTGATATTTTGGTTATTTGTACAGGGTGTAACATAGTGTGCACTTTGTTATATTGGTTTTATGTTTGGTTTTGCATTTGGTGTTGGTCTGTTACATTTACATTAGAATTATTATGCACAATATTTGTGACAGCAATGTACAAAAGATACAAATGATCCGATCTTATGATTCTAAATCTTCTTATACCCTGCATTTTATCCAATTTTTATACAGTACTGTATTTGCATAAAATTAAATTTACCAGAGTGAATAAAATTGGAGAAATGTTGATAATAATCAACTACTCGTTACTCTGTTCTGCAAAAAACTAGTGTCTAAGAGGTAAACTATTGTTGCTTTTTAGCTTATTGTTGCTTATTTTTACATTCTCAAACTTTATAAACTATACTACTTATTTTATTTGACATACTCAAACCCAGACTAAACAAAGTCAAACATAAACATAGTGCAAATATAACAGCAAACCTCGCTTTTAGCCAACAAAATAAAATTACAGTGTGCTATATAAAATTGCCACCCGTCCTTTATTTTAAAGGACAACATACTATTTCAATAATTTGTCCTTTGTTCTTTACCAAAGTGATAAAGGACACATGTCCTTTATTTTAAAATAACGGATATATTTCTCCAAAAAAATACTGATATTTCAGAAACATTTGCAATTTTCTTGAGGAAAGTTAAGTCTCAATTTCAATGTATATCGTTGAATACATTGAAATTGTATTCAATGATAACAATATCATTGGAAATACATGAAATTGTATACTGTCACAGAGATCATTTCTGTGACAGACCTGGACTTACCATTTTAACATTATAAATAAGTACTACAGACTACTATAAAAATGAGACTTACACTACATAAAATAATATGAAAACTAAATTCACACTAGCTAAAATGTGATTCTTTGGATGTCCTTTTTTTGGAACTTGAAAAGGTGGCAAAACTAGTGCTATAATACATTGTCAATAGGAACCATATAATTTTAATATGAAGTAGATTTTTTGCTGATTTTGTCTATATTGAATGTTTCATATAAGTTGATGATCTTGCTCTCTACCACTAACAAAATTTGGTAATACTTGCCCTAAAGATATTTGGCCAAACGCCAGCTGACATTCCACTTGCTAGACCTTGATTCATGTAGAGTCAGAACAGTGATCTTCCAACTTGAAGAAACAGGTTTTTCTTCCAATCACGTTTCTTTACATAGACATGGCCACAAAATGTGGTAATATTTGTTCACAGACAGTTGGTTGGGATGAGTTCTTTGAAAAAGCATCCTTGACTGTTTGGTTTTCAGGTCATTAACGGGAGTGGTTTTGTTCTTTATGTACAGACTGATGAAGCATTTCTTCTAAAAACTTCATATCTTAGATAAGAGATTTTCATGGCATGATTTTATTATTTTATTTATTTATTTTGTCTTTGTGTGTGTGAAACCATTGTTATGCAAAAGAGACACATTCAACATGCAAAAGGCTGTTGGTTCATTTGCAGAAGTTGATTTCTAAATATCGAGTTCACTCTTTGGAATTCGAATCATTCGGAAAATTCGCTGTACATTTTTGCTAGTAATTAAACATAATCTCGCTTTTACAATAGGGTTAACATTGCTTCCGATCCTTCATGCACTAGAGATAATGCTGTTGGTGTTTTATGACTCACATTCATGAGGTCTTAAAGGCTCTTTGCCAACTATTTATGATATTAAGTGGAGTATTTTTATGTCATAACAAGAAAGGTATTTCAGATATTCGCATTTATAGTTCATCAAGGTGCAATGCCAAGAATGTTTTTTTGCAGTGTTTATCATGCCACCTGCTGAAAACTCCAAATACTGGTACCATAAAATTCCCTTGAATGTCTAGATAGGTAATATCAATTTGTCTAAACAAATACTAACAAAAAATATGATTTTGGCGCCAGATGATAAATGTTGGAAGCAGAAAATATTTGTTTTACTCATCATAAATTTTATTTATCACTAGGAAGAATAGTTGTTAATAGAGTTTCTGAGAATATGCCAACTGTGCACACAAAGTATGCCAATAACTACTCTATTTATTTGCACATATTTAGTTAAACTCACTTAAAGAAGAAAAGAATTAAAAACGTATTGGTGCTGCAGTTCATTAATGTTTTGTTAGTTGTATAAAAAATTCTAATTAAACTAGCTGCACTGTGCTTGTCAAATGTAAATAAAGACAGGTCTAGAAGTTAAACCGGCAATAACAAATTCCAGAAACATTTTGGTGCACTCTGGTTGGGAATTTTCTTTTGCACTCATTTGGGTTCATTCATGTTGCGTAGACCACTATAATGAGCTTTTCTCCATCACAGTTCATTGTCGGTTATCATTGTATACACTCATGTGGTCTAATGAACTTTGTGGATTTTAAAGTATGACACTCAAATACACACATACAAATGAAATTATGTAGTTTTAGAAGAAAAAACAAACAAATTGAAATGGTCGCTATTATAATATTACAAGGAACTCAATCAGCTAGCTTAGAACTTTAAACAAATTTGTTCGCAGTTTGAATCATAAAAGTTGGCAGTTATATTTTTGTTGCCTTTTTTTATTGGTTATTAGCCATTATGAATTTGGATCAATTTATCAATGTTGAGACGAACGTAATTACTATTTATGTCAGAGGAATCTGCCTCTTCATATTTCTTGGCTATTAATAGTTTACCCTTGTTTCCTACTGACTTAGATGCAATATCAGAAACACCGAAAGCCAACCTTAGTAATATAACAATTTCTTCGTTCCTCATGTTTTTCTTTTTTATCTTGTCATGCCGAAGACCTTGAGTGTGTGTTTCATTAAAGAGCCATTTTTGTAACTGGCTTTTGATGTAATTTAGATAGGCGAAATTGAGGCATCAACTTGATAGATCCACCAACAAATTACGCAGCTGCTATCGCTAACTTAAAGCGTGACTTTCGAATCTTGCCTCACCATCATTCGAATTCTTTCGAATTCTAAAAAGAAAATTTACGATGCTAATTTAGTAACCAAAGGCTTTTGAAATTGGAATACCGGCTCCTCGATTCTTTGGTTGCACGCTTCAAAAGATAACGTTGCAGCGAATTGCGCAGTTTTGCCCCTTGTTTATTCTCTCTCTTAACTAGACTAGTTAGAGGCAAGCACGGCCTGAATTAACGAGTATAAATATCTCGATGATATATTAAACCATATGCACTACCGTGAGAGATTGATAGCAGCAGCAGCAGCGGTTATAAAAGATGCACACACACACAGGATGTGTTTTTAATTAACTGCACCATCATTCTTCGTGTTTTTCCTTCATCTTACCCTTTTAGGCTTCAACTCCGTAAAGGCAATGCAATATGTTGCCAATTGGAACTAGCTCAAAAAAGGACGACTACTGCATCAGCTGGCATTGTTTATATTGCTCTCTGCGTAATCACATGGTGGACAACCTTGTCGCTTTTTGTATCTGATTCAACCAACTCTAGAATGTGGAAGATGTTTCGGAAAAAAAGCTGAATTCTCGCCAGGACAAACTTTAAAGCTGATATGGTTGTTTGTTTTCAATGTTTACGTTTGCATGTGACACTGCCAGTGATGTATGAAAAGAGCGAATATAAAAAAAAACAAAATATATGTAATACGTAATTTGGTTACATCTGTCGGAACAGTAGTGTGCTTGTGTGTGCGAATGTCCTTGCCTAACAAACAACAAGCTAGTTGATTGTCATCAAGTAACTGTTATCTAACTATTCATAAGTAGCGGCTAGTGTTCGTCTGCAAAGCACTAATTAGAATCGTAATAAGTTACGTAAATCATTAATCCAAATCAGCACCAGTCATTTGTGGTGCGTGACAGAGCGGCTTCTTCTGTTCTCATTGAGATCGGAATTCCTCTTTCTAAATCTAAAGGATGGACATTAATTACTGACAGGAAAGCAAAAGGTTCATTTCCTGGAACGGAATCTATGTAACGAGTCCGTTTTGTTGAAATGAACATTATCATTTAACTGTTGAGGGGGGGGGGATTTGAAACTGTTTTGGTCAGTCTGTGTTTTCATTATTCTATGACTCTATGTCGATACTATTTAAAGTAGTAATTTTTCACTCATTTGTTTGTCTTTTTAATGTCCTTTCTCAGTGATGTTACTGGTTTTGTTCATTCCTGTGAATATTCATAAAGCACTAACATTTCTCATTGGTAGTTGATTTCGATATATCGGTATATGCTATATGCTTTTGCATATTCTTATATTGTTTTGTATACTGTATTCTGCATATTCTTATATTTTGTATATTCTTTATCTACAGACGGAAACAACATGGTGTCAAACTCCAAACTGAATATACTCCACATGCCTCCCACCCACTCTTACCATGTGAATTCAGTTTGGGTCTGACACCACGGGCAGGTTTCCTCATGGTTCTCCCGTTTTCTTCTGCATCATAAAAAACTATTCCATCTTCATCATCCTCACTTCATCATTATTTCTGTATTTATGGAGTCAATAAAGTTTGAGGGCCAAATGCTGTGCCCTCGTTAAACTTCAAATATCAGTACCTATTCCTCATTTCGTCTGTATATCCTGTACTATTTTTCAGTAAATTCTGTACCTGGTATACCTTTTTGTATATTCTGCATATTTTGTGTGTAAATTATCTGTATATTCATCTGCATATTCTTCAGAACATACAAGATCCACCAAGGCCCGCCCAGCCCTGAAGCCAAAGTAAAGTATTGATTGTAAGCTAATATTAAAAAATTAAATTATAAAATAAATCGAGAAAGAAAGTGGACTCCAAAACAAACTATGTACCCCTTGAAAATGTTTCTCTCAGAAGCCCTGGATAGCCAATAGATTGCCATCATTAATTTTGGAAATACCATTACTTTGGAACTCATATAATGTGTTTTGTTGCTTAAGAAGAAAAAAGGTCTTTGGTTCTATAAGAATAACACATTTATTCGCAAGGTGCTCTGCCTAAGATGTGTTCATGCAAGGTTGATATTCCATTGTCCATTGTAGAACATCTGAAGCAGGTTCCAATGGACTGTGTTTGGAAAATCGCTGTGTACTTAGGCTATGGTACATAGATTTTTGTAGGATTTATAGAACTGTAAAAACATTTATAACAGGACTTTGTAGGCAGCTGTTAAATAGCAGAGCTGTTGTGCTATGAAATTTGCATGGGTTCCAAGCCTGCATAAATGCTAGTTGACGTCACTTCCAACACCATTTAGGCACTTTCCGAACACCTGACATTACTTCTCACAGCAACTTTCCGTACACCTTGTAGGCTATATAATGGAAGCATGTATCAATATATAAAGAATATGGTCTTCCAAAATTAATTTTGTACATGGCTAACCAAATCATCTAGAACTAGATACCTAAAGTCCTGCGCAGCTATACTGTACATAAGTTACAAGAATACTGTACTGTATTTTAGACACAATATTGTATCTACAATACGTACATTTTATTAACTGCATTTAATGAACTTGGCACGCTAAATTATGGTGTTAGCATCAAATTTTTTCAGAACTGGATTACAAATCAATACACATCTGTTGAAATTGAAAGTCATTTTTGTAGGGCATGCCACAATCCGAAAGCACTGTTTAGCGACTTGAACTCCTTGTGAATGCAAATGGTGAACAATTTTGCTATTAAGATGTCTAATGGTCAACGTGGGTTGTACTTTCTTAGCAACAACCGATGTTGTATGTTTTTGACATAAATGGACTTATTGTTTAGCTGTGTTGCATTATATCCATTATTATATCCACTGTTTGATTATTTTTTGTTATTACATATTTTCTACATGGCACATGTGTTTCACTACATCACCAACTGCATTTTCATCTACAGGCTTGCACTTATTTTACGACTTCCTTGTACGTCCATAAAAATGTTTCGTGACAAATGCAAGTAAAGGGTTTGATGCCATGAATCCAGTGCTCGAATTGGAAAGTTATATCAACCGGAACGCACAGACTGATCCCCTACCCCCCCCCCTTTTTCTTCACTCAGTCAGTTCGTCTCCCAATTTTTTGTCCACCAATAATGAAATAGAAATTGTTTAATTTTATTGAGAAAACCAGTGTTTTATTTCTATTAATA
>JAQIWH010000497.1:0-48015 GCA_034695005.1 Cryptops parisi | reverse complement strand
AATTAGTAGGAGCGTTCTTTTTGATCGCATGTTTTAATTAACTAGCGCCCGTGCTTCTGCACAGGGTGACCTCTAGTAATCTATATTAACTTAACAGTTGTATACAAGGTGTTATTTCATTCTCCTCTAAAATAAAAACCATGCGTTCTATATTCTATAGAACACTTCAATTTTATATTATCGGTACATTTCCAGTAGCAGATACAATAAATGACAGTCTTAAAATTAAACCCTCCTTTACATTTATTTGTATTTTTTATAATCTGAAAAAGAAGGATTCTATCGAACAACCCAATACATATACAGATAACTCAATACATATAATCAGAATGAATTAATATATTTTTTAAAAATATTATAACAGGAACCAAGTTCTTAAAGAAAATGAACACGTACGGCTTCTACCTGATGGAACTCTTATGGTAAAAAATGTCCAGTGGAACGATTCCGGGAATTACACATGTCATGTAAAAAATGGAGTTGGAGAAGATCAAGTTGTTTATGTCGTCAATGTATTAGGCAAGTATCAAAACTAATGTATTATTCACTAAATATAACATCAAAATACATTATACTAATTAAGCTGTATTTCTTCAGCACCCCCATCTGAACCTGTAGTGCATGTGATTGAAACAACGTCAACATCAATTCTACTTGAATGGAAACTCGAAACTGATGGAGGCACCGATGTTCAAGGTAGATGCAGTGCAGATTTTAAGTTTGGTGAGACATATCCAAATTAATCTCTCACTAAAATGAATTGTGTTTCAGGATACACACTGAACTTCAAACGTGAATTTGGACATTGGGAGGAGGTGGATTTAACTCCACATATAAACTCTTACACGTTAACTGGCTTGCACTGTGGTAGTCTTTATCATTTGTACATGACAGCTTTTAATAAAATCGGCACTGGTGTCCCTTCCAAATGGGAAACTGGAATCACTAATGGAACAGGTAAAAACCAAACATTTATGTGATATCATATTATACATACTTGTATAAGTAGACGCATAGCTAAAAAAACTTTTGTTTGTAACCAGTGCCAGATATTCCGTCTAAAGAAGAATTTATTAGTGAAGATGTCGATTTTGTAACCTTACGCTTACAAGCATGGAACAGCGAGCTTTGTCCAGTGTCCAATTTCATCATCGAGTGCAAAGAAAGGACGCAAACATCCTGGTCGCTATTGGCTAATGATATCAAAGGGGAAGAAGAGAATTATGTCATCCGAGACCTCTTACCAGCCACCCCTTACCACCTTCGCGTGATTGCCAACAACGGCGCAGGTTCCTCAGTCGCCACTTTCGAATTCATGACACTTTCAAGACAAGGAGGTGGGTAAAAATGTTAAATAATGTCAAAAAATATATAGGCTAAGTAAATGTCATTCAGAGTTTTTAAGCTTTTAAACTCAGCACCCCGATAATTTTAAAACATGGGCCAAATGCTGTAAACCTAACAAGCTAGAGACATCCTAGTATAAAGAAATCACTGAAAAGTATAAAATAAAATGACTCGCTACTTTATTACAGATACAGTATCTCCTCACAATACTATCTATGAAGATCAGCGAGGGATCCTGTTCTACCTTGACCTTCGAATAATCATCCCCATAGCATCCATAGTATTAGTTGTGCTGTTTGTACTCAGTGCCCTTTGCCTTTGCGCTAACAAAAGAGAAAATGCTGCCAACAAACTAAAAAGTAAATATATTAATATATGGTATACAAACACCAATGTAGTTAGGTTGTATGTTTCACATCTTAATTCTAAATAATTTTCTAAGGTGTCAATAATCCTCCCACTGGTCCAACATCCACATTAAGAACTGACTCAACGGTTGACAGTTTTGCCTACATGCAGAGGCATAGAGGAATATCGGATGGTGACATAACCAGAGCAGGTACAATATACAAATGTTTAGTTTCACAAGTTCCTGAAAGGTCTAGTCAAATTTTTATCACAGATGCCAAGCATCAAAACAAACACAAAGTCCATTTAAACATGAGTCCAAAAATTCATGCTTATTTGCATACCTACAGCAGTACGATATGTTTAAAATACTACCAGTATGGTTAAAATTGACTAGACTTTTGGTACGGTATTCAAGTTAAGTGTATTCAATCATAGAGACGTTTTGTTTTTTAAACAAATTGTCATCATTTCTTGCTAAACCTCGATGCATTGTAGATCATCCAGAAAAACCAATACCATATGCTTCATTTCGACTGCCTCCAATCAGAGCAACTGAATTCACAACATTCAGTCAGCGAAACAACGACCCTCCTCTCGACTCTAGTGTAAGTTATCAGCAATAGTAACACTATTTTCTATATACTCCCATAAGCTGAATTATCAACAGATAAAAATGCAATTGAATACTAAAAAATTATTTCAGCTTGACGATAATATTGATGGGAGCAGTGTACTGCTGAAGCATTTTTCAGGCACACCAACCATTACAAATGGAACAGGTGAGACTATTATAATTATGTATAGATGCTGTAAATACATTATGAATCTACAAATCATCAATAACATAAAACATGAAAAGTTTATGTACAAATGATATCTACCATTACTAAAAGTCTAAAATCTGCATGCATGAGTTAGTAGCCTTATCACTGCATCTCCATTGGCTCAGCATTGTCTTGTGACACCCAACTAAGTTCATTGAGTTAGAGAGCAGTCCTGCATTCTGATATCATGATGATGATACTACATTTCAAAGAAGGAGCACAAAAATCTAACAATTCATTATTGTGACAGATTGCTGTTAATACTAGGCCCCTACTACTAAACTGCATTCTTAATAACAAAATGTTTCAAAAGTGTTTATTCATTCGCAGGAACTTTAAACAATGGGAAAACAACAAAAACGGTATTCCCTGTCGCCATTCCAACTGCTCCTCCATCAGCTCCATCCGTGCAAACACCCGAAGCAAAAGAAAACAATGGAAATTCGACAAGTCAGTAACTTCCTTCACTCAAATCAATTTGATCTTAAATTATCGATCATACAGTAATACGTTTTATCTTGTTGAATTCGCTGCAGCTTCGTCACTTCCACGAAGATTACCAGATCTTCCACCAAAGCCCAAAGTCGTCACAATGGAAACAAGATTTTCCTCAGTGCCAGACAAAATCAAATGCAGGGTTCTACCTCAAGGACCCCAAAGGTAGTAAGGTGTCAATCATCGCAAATTGATTGTTTGTCAAAAATGGAGCAAATATCCATTGGAAGCTTCCGCTGATGCCTGGAACATTTGTCCTCCTCCTCACCGAATGCAATGAAGCTCAAATACTTTACTTGAAAATTAACTTCAAGCAAAGACTAAAAACTGATAACTTAAAAGACATTTCAGACTAAAAATATTTTAAGAGATTTTTTTTTTATGAAACTCTCTGCGCCTTAGCAGTTACATGAAAACAACAAGATCCAATATTAACATTCCTGTCTCGAAGACTACACAGATTTTATCATTTTTTTATATATACGATTCTAAATGTTGGAACGTGATATTTTTGTGGGAAGCGATCTTTTCCCTAAAAAAGGGGCCAGTGAAAAATGCATTTACATAAACGACATGCATTTGGCATACATTTCATTGAACGCAGTGGTGCTTTACTCAATTGAATGAAGTATTATGATTAGTAGTGAATTATTTAAGAGGAAATTGTAACCTTTACAAAGAAAAAGAATATGTACCTGAGAGAAAAGGAATGATAACTACCAAAGAGAAAAGAGATTTTAAACATGATAGACTTCAAGAGTGTGAAAGGATGATCGAGTTCAAAGAGTACTGTGTAAATATCATGAACTTTATAAAACTACCATATGCGTGTGTGACATTTCTACCATTCGTCACATTTATTATATTTACAAACTTTAATGCCATGATTGTTTTATATTGTACCGTTTTTTCCTTGTTATCGATTCAGATGTTTCTTTTACACCTTTATTGTTTGTTTACTTGATGGCTATTTTGTATGACTGGCATAAGGAGCTGTATAATGAGCAACTGAAACACTGCCTGAATGATCAAATTTCTAATGACTTGGTTTCAAGCACTTCATGGTTATATTTAACAAGTTGTAAAAAAAATGGCCTATTTAAAGTGCAGGATATATCGGATGTTTCCAATTGTTTTGTTATACATGTGTACATTCAATAAAGTTACGTTTTCGAACATGCCACATGCATGTTTTTTGTAAACTGATGGTTAGTGAGAGTTTATGAAGGAAAAGACAAGCTCCATACGATTGAAGCATTACAGAAAAGCATTATGAACGCAATCCACAAAATTGATGATTGCATGATTGACATCATGCAAAGATGCATGGACATTAGGGTGGCCCAAGCTTCTATAGTTAACAAAAAAAATTTCAAATATTTTCCTCCTCAAAGCTGCCCTTGTTCCAATAGACAAGAGAAATTGACTCGCAAAATTTCATCCAAATTTGACGATATTTAGGGGTCGCTACCTAGTGCATGTTTTCTAACCTGTGGAAAAAACATTTGCCGCTCTGACTAGAATTCTCGTGCGTTATGCAACTGTGACAGTATAACAATCATAAACAACTAATAATATGTTAATAAATATCACGATTTTACCCCCTAAATTAATGAATAAACTACTGGTTCGAAATTGTTATTTGTATAGTATTAGTAACCTGGATAGGCAGGGACGTAAATGTCGAAATTATAGCCAGGGGTGGAATAGTAACCAAAGTAGTTTAAACTATCCTTAGGGGAATTCCGGATTACTTATCGCACGCATGCATAGTATTAGATTCGCAACTAGGGGAATTCCCTATTAATTAGTGCATGCGTATTCTTTATTTTGGGTACTTCCCAATGAATTTGCGCATTTGGGGAAATTCCCAATAAATTTGCGCATTGTCCATTTGTTATGCATAATATGGCAACCACAAGAAGTTCTCCACGTTTTTGGCTCTTGGGAAGCCTGAAAAAAATATAGTAGATTCTGGGCTACCGACAAATGGAATCATCTTGAAAAACTTTGTTTTATCACCAAGAAATGGGACAACCAATTCGGGAGAGCGCCAAATCCTCGATAGATGATGCCCTTGTAATCTGGAAGAGAGCTCGCATACCGACCTCGCGTGCGGATAACGGAGTTAGAAAGCTCATTAAGTTATATGACGAGTATCATGCCCTGAAAAAAAAATCGATTAACTAAGAAAGAAGGATGCAGAGTTAAGGAACAGTTGTTCAAGGCGGATCTGAACGAACTGTTTGACATTTTGCACAAAGTCGCCCAAAGCATCATCACTAACAACGAAGACAAGCAGTTCTTGCAAATGCAACAAGATGATCCTTCATCCTCCTGCATGGCCGGTGTTGATGTTTCTTTGGCAAAAATGGAAGCTTGCAAAAGATCTAGGAGTGCTGAAGCTAATGCTCGAAAAAATAAGATCGCTGTGAGAATCCAGCAAGACACGCTCAGTGTCCCATCCTCAACGGCTGTTCTGCTCAGCTCTGCTAGCGTCTTATCGTCAGACTCTGATAACGGCTTTCAAGCGCCATCAACATATCGTCCATCAGAAGCATCAGCAAGACAGAAATAAAAAAAAAAAACAATTGTCACCAAGGAAGTGGCCGCCGCACTAGACCGAGTGAAGCTTCCTGACCGTGGCGCCATGTACGTCATGGGCACTGTAACCCAAGCCCTCGGTGTTGACTTAGGTGAAGTGGATCTCTCTCGCAACACTATTAAGCGAGCACGTATGGCCACACGAAAAACAGTGACAACTGATTTACAAGAGACTTTCTCGACTGACACTTCATTGCTCCTCCACTAGAATGGAAAGTTGCTCCCGGATATTTCCGGCAAAGAATGCGTGGATCGTATTGCTATTCTGGTAACAGGTGAAGAGACAGAGCAATTGGTCGCCGTTCCTGCAATCGCCAGTGGTACTGGACTAGAACAGTGTAAACCGTGTGATATCAGCTCTAGATAAATAGAAATTGAAGTCTATGATACAATGGATAGTCTTCGATACAACGTCCACCAACACGGGACTGAAGAGATTGTATTCCTCATGATAATACATAAAACTAGCTTGCGGTAGCGACCCCTAAATATTATCCGATTTGTCTGAAATTTTGCATGTGTATTCCTCCAGTCGAATGGAACAAGGGCATCCTTGAGAAAAAAACATTTTCCAAAATTAATTATTTTGGGCCACCCTAATGTACATGTCTATATGTGTCTTTCAGAACATGGCAGTCACTTCCAGCACTTGCAGTGATGCCATTTGTTCAACATTATAAATTTCATGAAAATTCCATTAATTTTCATCCATTTGTTTACATGATACGAATAAAACACAATTTTAGGATTTATAAAAATCACTTGGAGTGTATTCACTTTGGAAACTTGCATGCTGATAGTGCTTATAAGCAACTTGGCTGTCGATTGTCTTTAGATGGTTTTGAAATTGAAAGAATCCAAAACGAAGATCCCAGATCTGTGTAGAATGCTTTAAATTTATTGGAACTCACCATCACAACTTGAGTGTAAACATTATCTCCACAAGGTTCACTATAGTACCGTAACATAAATGTAAATGTCCTAATGTTTACTTCTGGTTAACTGTAGATTTACATTTGCAGAAAGCCTAAATCCAAGAATTGCAATTTCAAAAGTTTTGTTTAAGATTTATATCCACTGGTCTCAGAATGTAATTCATAGCAATTATTAAACTGTTGTAGCTCCTGGCCTGAGGTAGGTGAGTACTTAGTTTTTACAAGGGTGCTGACTGAGGCCATACAACTGTCATTTGGCCTTGCCAGACTTTATCAAATTGGATAAATACAGGAATGATGATTAGGTGAGGGTGACAAACATGGAATGGGGTTTTATAAAACAAGAGGAAACGGGAGAACCCCGAGAAAAACCTTCCCACGAGGTGTCAGACCCCCAAAACATCCCATGTAGCATGTCACTTTAGACAAAATCAACCACAATGTACTGTTCATATTACTCAAGTGTTGTTTCATAGTAAGTCACCGATATTTTACCTCTATACCATGTACATACAACAAACAATCATCAATGAAACTACAGATCTTCAACTTTAATTCCTGTAAAGACATAAAGCTTCAATAGTACTTAATTTCTCGTGAAGCAATGATGACCACATTACAAATGTTTTTAAATCCAATTTTTTATGCCTCTAAGCTAACGTTAAAAATTGAGTTAAGTGATTCAAACATTGTTCCCATTGACAATTTGACTATTGACCTCACCATATGAAATGATTCTTAATTTCCAAGTTATATTTATAACATATGAAATACCAATAATACATGAAAAGTTTTAACCTAGCAAAATACAGTATTCAGATAAACACATTTTTTACCCTAATACTGCTAGATTTTTATTGACTAACACTTTACTTAAGTCGTTTCATTGGAACATATTTCCGTAACAAATGTAGAAAGATCCATTACAATTCCGTAACCACTTTCAGGGTCCATACACGTGAAGCTCTTTAGATTATTTTCTTCTCCTGCAATAATGTCAAAACCAATCTTCATAGTTAATTCAGAGATATGAATTTTATGTTAAATTAAGTTTATAAAAGTATTTTTTTTTACAAACACAGCAATAAACTCTTGGCTAATATCATTTTACCTCTCCCTATTGGTTAGCTGCTATGTTAGCTACTAGACATTTCATCTTTGACTGTTAAAATTTATCATATTATTGTCTACCATACTTAGTTGCTGAAGCAAATTTGTTACAAATGGTATTTGTTTAAAAATCTTCCAACCCCTTAAACCATATACTGTTGTATACTGTATGTCAATTTAAGCAACACTGCATCGGTGGGCAAACAACAATATGCTCCATTTCAAGTTTATAAAGCGGTTTTGAATCATTAGGAGGTGGTTCATAGTGGAATTATGGGGTTCACACGTCGTCTTTTGTAGTCCCTTCCTAGTTCCTACTTTCCCAAGCTAACTTAAGATGCCCAAAGATACAAAGTGAAATGCATGCTCAGTCTTCGATTGATGCTATGCTCAAGATTAATTCATAGCTGCTTCATGAAATTAAAATGGAGTATAGCATTCTCAAATATGAACAACTGAGAGCAGATCAAATCAAATAACAATGCGTTAACACTGAAATCTAATACAAAGTATATAAAAGTTAGATAGTGAGACCATCCGGGATGCCAAAATTGGGTTTGTTCTGCGAATGACGTATCAACGATCTGAGACTTCTTGTCCCTCTGCTTTTTATCCATACTGTTGCTGCTGTTGAACTTGTTGTTGTTGCTATGCTGCTTGCTTTTGTTTTGACCGGTTTTACGTCACGTGCGTCACTCTAGGTAACACCAAAATTTTGCATGGTCTCACTATAGCCTTTATACACTTTGATCTAATAAATCACACTTGAATTTCAAACTGTTTACTGAATTGGTGCAATCTAAAACAATGAACATGCAACTAAAAATTTAAAATAACCAACGTTGGTTTGCAGTTTGCAAAAATTGGATAAATTAAGAAAAAAAATTAATAACATACCATCGATACATATTGGTTCGTAAGGTGGAGGAGGAGATACCCATCTGCCATATCTGTCTACCATGTGTGATCTATCCGAGGAGAAGTTTTCTACAAATTGATATGCCGTAACCAACCTAACTGCCCTGTGTGCAAATTCCAATAAGTATACTGTATAGTACCGGTATATATAATAAAAATTATCTTCGATTCATTGAGAATTAACAAACTAAAAATTATCACCTCCATTGCTCCTGAGGAAGTGTTTCATTATCTCGTAAAACCTTTTGGTTGTAAAATTTAAAATCGCAGGGAAATGGTAAACAACAATCCAGATCATAAATAGCGCAACGTGATTTTTTCCAATACATGAAGACCACATGGTAATCCTACAAGATTAATAACACTGTAAAGAAATGACATTCCAAAATCCCTGCTGGTTGAAAAAAATCATCAAGTTTTGATATACTTGAACAGTTTACAGCTCTCTCTGCAGTGATGTATCTACTATGAACTAATGAAGCTTACCTTCAGGGCCCCCAATCCTGGAGGCTCTCCAAAGTTTTTCAAGTTCTAACTACTAACAACAAATCTAGTTACTTTCATTACTAGCTACATCTGTTGAAATTTTGAGTTTTTAAGAGAAATATTTTCATATTTTTTAATATTTTTTTTTTCAAATTAGTTTTGCTACAATTAACATTTAGCAATATCTAGCGATTTTTTACTAAACAATTTAGCGACATCTAACAACTTTTCGTCTAGCAATTTGTTGTAAAGATAGGTAGGTTGATATTTGATTTTAAGAAGCGCACCAACTGCCCTAAAGCTTGTCATATAGCACTCACAGAGCTACTGTATATACCCTAAAACAGCATATTAAATAAGTTGGTCAAGACCCGATAGATTTAAGAACTTAAAAACACAATGTACTTCTAGAAAAGTAAGAGGCAGAAGGCACCTTCAGCGAAGAAATTCTTAAAGTGGGCAATCTACCAGGACATGATAGACTGACACCTGGGTATTACATGCAAGGCCCCAAAGCTACGAAGAAGGAATGCATGGGAAAATTGCATATGTCCAATCTGAAACCGTGCCAGCATCACCTCCTTCTTTCTCACATCAAAAAAGGAAATCGTCTTTACTGTGACTGTATTTTTTATAGCACGCAGTTTGTTATTGTCTACTGCGGCCCATTCTTCTTCACAAGCTGAACAAATGCCGTTTTTGCCGAAGTTGCAGGTCAGAAGATGTAACTTCAGTTGCAAAATATGGCATGCGTAACCCTACTTTAGCCACTGCATCCGATAATTCATTGCCTTGGATGCCAACATGGCCTGGCCTGGCACCCATACAAAGACAACAGACAATTGTTTCAATTGAAGCAGATGAAACAGAGATGAAACTGTGACAACAACAACAGTTGGAAGTCTAACAATCTTGACTTAAATCCAGCACAGCTCCATTGGATTATTGCCATGATGGTAAATAAAAAATAATATAAACTGAAACATGCATCCCTGATGATGAGTAAGGAATCGCATCTCCTTTTCTTTCTTTTTTTTTTTGACACCAGAACGTGTTGTTCGGTCCTGTGTCATTGCAACCAAGTTCTTCAACTTGTTTGGTACAAGCATCACTTCAAGCGTGTTCTCCTCCCTAGATTGGTCCTGAGATTTTGCTGCTGCAAAGCGCTTGGTGCTGTCTCTGTAGTTAGTTTTCCTACGCGCTTCACTGTAGGAATGGAGAAAGTTCCCCTAGAGCCCACTGTTGCTAGATTTAACACGAGAAGCATGACTTGGTGGGATGCGGAAAGCTTGACTTGATGGGACACGAGAAGCAAAAGCAGTGGGGGGTGTCATTGTCCCCCACGAGCTGGTTTGTTTGCGCCAAGGAGTCGTTGAGACCTCCGAGAGTGGCTAGGAACAACGTCAGGTGGGTCATTCCACGCCTCGGGTCATTCCATTTGTGCGTGAACTGCTGAGGTCAGAGCCACATGCATACCAATGACCGTGCATTGCATTCCGCATGCAGGTATGCTTTTCTTCCATTGAGAGAGAAAGCAAAGATATAGAGGGTACCAAACATACCTTAGGAGAGAAAGGGAGAAAGTGGCATGTTTTTACATTGTGGAAGAGGCCATGTGCTTAGACTGAACAGCAACTGAACAGTAACCTGAGTTCCCCAATGGACAAATTGATAGAAAAAAGACAGCTACCCAGAATTAATTTAACTTCAAGTGATACTTTTATCCTTCGTTTTAAAACACAGACAATTCCCAATCATCATGGCGTTTGCAATGATGATAAATAAGTCCCAAGGACAAACTTTCAATTCCATAGGATTATATTTGCAGGAACCTGTCTTCTCACATGAGCAACTTTTCCCGAAGTAAGAAGTGTTTGTTAAAAATTCAAAATTACAAAGTGAACTATTGGGGAATGGAAGAAGAATTTTTACTAAAAACATTGTATATCGTGAGATTTTGTGATTTCTAAAATTTACTGTTTTGTATTTTGATTAGAAATTATCATTAAATTGATTATCCATTTGCCATATTACAATCTGTTTGTTTATTTTTTAGTTTCTATTGGACGAAATAAAGTCAACTATAAAATTATTAAAACAAAAATATTTAATAATTAAACCTATGCTTTTGCATGGGTAACCATCCAGTAAACATATGTTTATAATAGATCTTGGTGGTACCAAACAAACTTGCCTTTTATTGGCATCAACATTAAACGTCTTCTCGCTTGTAGCACTAAGTGCAGAAATCATTTTGGACCAAGGTGGTTGTTAAAGATATAATCGCTTTGTATATAGTTTAAGGTTTTAGGGAATATTCAATAAGTTGTGACCATATGAGAATTTGAAAATGAAAGGAGTAACAACCTCTCCCCGGCCGAGGAACCCCTTACTTTAGGTGCAGGAACACAACAAACTCCAGAAAGTCAAGCCTCTGGTCACTTTCATGTGGTTAAAACCTTGCAGTTCTGTCAAAAGCAGGAAAAGCTCTAAGCTCCAGTGACTTGAAACTGGCCTTTTCCCTTTCTATACTACACACGAATTTTGGCCTCCGAGGGAGCATGTCATCGTGCTTTGATTCCGCATTTTAGTCATAAGGATTCGACTGATTACATCCTCCAAAACAAGCATGTCCACGCTTCTCCTACCATTTCCTTTTGCCACCGTGAAGCCGTCAAGTTCGACGCCAGAAGAAGAAGAGACAGTTTTTAACCACAATGGTCTTTATTGCCCGTTCTAGTCAGTCTTATTCTGGCCTCCGTCATTGATCTGTCCAGCTTGGATAACCCTTTCAGGAGAAAACCCTCCTGCTGGCATAGCTCGCAGACAAAAGCATGCAAGCCCCCTCACCATGATAAGGTGCTAACCCTCAAGGGAGCCCTGAAACTGTAGATCCACCACTGTGGTCCCTCATTCATCAATCAAAGCTATCAGTCTTCATATATAAATTTACATGACAAATCACAATAGCTCTTCTCTACCTACTAAAAAACTTTTAATTTACGAACTTTCAGAGATACGAACATACACAATTGTAAATACATTTTTGTTTGTTTTGCTCCCATTCCCCTTTTCACATCATCAAATTTTGTTCTGCACGTCAATTCTGCCTAGTACACAATCTGGCCACTACTAACACTTGAGCAGCACTGTAGCGGCAGCATCCCAGTTTTTTTGTAATAGAATTGGTACTTAGCAGTGAAGCCATCTCAATGGACAGGAAAGTGAAGATTATTTAAAGACTAGATACTAGAAAGAAAATGGTAAACGTATCATGCTCTTACAGGATGAATCGTTCAACAGTTGGACCAATATATTAAAGCAAACAGATTTATGATTGATATGGTTGATTAGCGACTAACGAACATTTCATGATACAAACGGCCATCGGGAACGTAACTCATTTGTTGTAGAGGAGCTATTGTACATATCTTAGTCTTACATTTATTTTTAATATCTCACCACATAGAGAAGACTTTCACTCCCTTCACCCAACTTCTGTTCCCAAAGAGGAATCTATACATAATAAATTAAAAATTAAATTGAATTATTAGTTTAACAATCTTAGTCTCTGGGTTGAGACCCAGAGACTAACCTAATCGTTAACTACAATTAGTAGTCTTTCAACTTTGCGTTTTAAAAATCCCAAAACTAACCATATTTTAAATTAACGAATTAATTTTAGGATGTTCTTTAAAACTGCCCTGAAATGATTCGGTTGCTTCTTTCTAACCGTACCTGCTTTCTAAACTCATAGACACCGAAGTCTTGATACCCATACGTTTTTTAATTTCAAGGTAGTTGTAAAGAACAGCCTAATCTTGTAATAAGGGAGAAGGGCACTTGTGAACAAAGAGCACCTTTGAACAGGGGCATATTAATTACCAAATTAAACTAAAAATATTTAAACCCAGTTGCTGTATGATGGCAACACTGTACTGTATGTGCACCATCAATATCACATGTCTAGAAACGTTATCAGCCACACTGTGTAAGATTTAGATTTTTTGTCATCAAAACTAAGCTATTTTAGTGTCATCTCTAAGAATTTCAAAACAGCTGGAAATATCTTTGCAGATTTTAACAGTTAGTTAGTTAGTTATTTAAGTTTTAGAGGCACACCAACCGCAAGAGGCTTCTTATATGGCACTCACAGATTACAAAACCTAAAGAGCACTATACAAGTTGGTCAAGACCCAACAGTTTCAAGAACCTATACACACGATGGATGATACGAACGTGGTTCCCTAGCACCTCCGGAAGCGAGGGAGGCAGGAGGCAGTGCCTGCGAAGGGGTTTGTAAAGTGGACAATCCACCAGGACATGATGAACTGAGACCTGGGTATTACAGGCAGGACACCAAAGCGAAAACTTCTTACGAAGAAGAAACGCATGAGAGAATTGCGTATGTCTCATCCGTAACCGTGCCAGCATCACTTCTTTTTTCTTGTCAGCAAAGAACAAAGTTGCCCATACTCTGACTGTATTTTTTATCGCACGCAGCTTGTTGTTGTCCACTGCGGCCCATTCCTCTTCCCATGCTGAACGAACTTTTTTTTGCCAAAGTTGCAAGTCAAGTGGTGTAACTTGCGTTGCAAAATAGGGCTTGTGTAACCCTGCTTTAGCCGCTGCATCTGCTTGTTCAAGACAGCTAGAAATATCTTTGCTAATTTGAACATATTGGGCATAAAATCCCATATATTTCTTCATATTTTGTCAGAGTTTTGTTTGATTTGTTCAAAACATACGATCACAACTTTGATTTCCTACAATGGATGAGCGGAACACATTTGAACACATGGTTTGTGTGCTAACAGTTGATCAGTGTTCAAATGTGACCCGGCTAGAGATGGACTAGAGATTGAAAACAGCCCGGGAAAAATACTATACGGCCCTGAAGGGAGGACTGCCCCCGAGATACAAAGGGAGGTTTGGGGGAATTCTGGGATTTCTGCCGCCGAGATGATTTTGGGATTTTTGAGCTTTTCTGGTGGTTTTTTGAATGAACAACAAGTTGTATTGATTGCTACGTTGATAAGTTTATTTTTTAATTTGAATTAAATGGAAGTGATTTATTTTCCAGTTCATAAGATATAAAATATTACTTAAAAAATAAATTTTCTCAAGCAATAGAAATTTTCAATACGAACTGAACATACAAAAAACATTAATGAAAAGAGTTAATAAAACAATTTAAAGACAAAAAATAGAAAAACAAAGCAACATGAAATGTAAAATGTTTTAATATTCTGCAAAGTTTACGTTAATTTTTTTAAAATCTTTAAAAAATTGTAAAAGTTAATTTTTTCGAAATTAAAGTTGAAAATAACTTTAAGGTGGATTTTTAGTTCATAGAGTCCTGCACGCAGTTGTATTTAGGACCCCAAATTAATTAACAATATTACCAATAGTAATGTACTTTTGCAGAAATTTATATGTTCTGTATTACTCCTCCCTCACTCAATTTTTGATGACGGTGATGACACTGCTAAGTTGTTTGAGACTATACTGCATAAGATTTCCCTATTCCTTACCCTGATAAACATGATAATAAAACAGACAAGGAACTAAATTTTGAAAGAAAATAATTAAACATAAATTTACCTTTCCACTGACAGGTAGATTTCACCCTTATACCTCCCAACCCAATGTATTGTTTCCTCAAAAAGGCTTTAACACGGAACACATAATCATTCATTCATAATCTTTTTATTCATGTGTTTATATATTTTCAAGTGAAATACGCGTACAGGTTCGCAGGCCCTAAGCACTGTGCCTACTTTGCCTTATGACGATCCTGCTTGCATGGTGGTTTTGAAAACGTTCCCCTACTTTTACTGACCATGCACTATTAAAGCACCGCTCATAGCGCTATCAGCAAACACATCTTTAGTCTATGATTGTAGACCTCCACTACACCAGACACCAAAGCTTGTGCAAAGGGTGGCCAGAAGCGACTGCTTGAAAAACTGAATTTGTTCAAGGTCTCACTCAGATAATAGTGAATAAAATGGGTATTTCAATAATTTCTAGGCCGATGACCCAGTCCGCCCCTGGACCCGGCATAATTTATTTTTATTGTGGTGTTATTTCAGTAGATACTGAATAGGATAGACAGAAACACTTGTATATTCATTACCATAGCATAGATGGACAAGATTCTATGATAATAAAATATTGAAATTATAGGTTATGTTCAAATGTGCCCTGGAACTGTTCAAAGGTGCCCTGCCCTTGTTCAAAGTTACCCTCTAAGTGGGTAGTTTTGAACAGTGAGGATTATACTTTTGTTTGAGCATATACAGTCTCTGGAAAAATTATAACACTTAAATGCAAGTAGACAGGGCTAATAAACTATCAAACTGGTGAAATTTAAAAGAAAAAAGAAAATGGTCCGCAAACATTTGTTGTTCAAAGGTGCCCCCTTCTCCCCAAACTACTATTTATCATTAAATAGAATGTAACAGCAGATACAATGCTCCACTTGCAACTTCCTTCTATCTGAAAATCATAGCCCTATTTTATTGCAAAAATAATCATTTATTTAATAACATGCTAACTTAACTTACACATTCTCTATCATTGGATATAAACACCGCATACACATAATCAAACATGCAAGGCTGATTTCTTCTGACATGATCACAAAGATGCCACACATTTTCCTCACTAACAAAAGTAAAATCAAGATCAATTTACAAACTGTGCTGCCCAGAAACAAAGTTCGCATCATCACTACCGGGTACCGTTTTTTTTTCTCACCTATAAAATCTAGTGTTCATACATTGGTCTGGGTGTGGAATTTCCAAATACTCACAGTTATCATCTACATAATAATGGTTCAGATCGATTCCAAATATGAGATGAAATTCTATATCATAGTCTCGATTAATGGCGTTGAGTACATCCACTTTGGAACATGGTATTTGACATTCACTTTTTTCTGGCATTCTGTTATGAATGCAACAATGTGCTGGATTTCCAAAACAGCATCGTTTAGAAGGCATAATTTTCTCAGCCGCTTCATTTTTACGTTTCAAACAACATACACAATTGCAACTTCTTGTCGTACTGTACATTTTAAAGAAATTAATATTTGTTATAAGCTATAAAACAATTTAAAGCATACGTTGAAAATTTTAAAACGTTATAAATCTTCTTTTAAAATTTGATATTATAATTAGCATTATGTTTTGGCATTGTTGTGCATGATGCAAATTTCCATATTATTAAGCAACAATAACAAAATAGTAGTGTTGTGTTTGTAATTCAAATATTGTACAGCCATCCCAAGTATTATGTTGTTCAATTAGCACGTTTTTGGATAACACAGGTTCTATTTTATAAATAATAAACTAAATGACTGTTATACGTTCGAAAACACATGATTCAATTTTCTGTACGGTACCTACTGTATGTAAGCATATGTTTAAAATGGGTCTGCATAAACTCAGCAATTAAATTAAATGTATATTATTAAATTATGTAATATATATACACAGTATTTTGTGTTTGCTCAATATGTGTGATAAAGATATTTATATTGCATGTAGTTTATAACTATAATTGCTTTAAGTGTAAGTATTCAATTATTTTTGATCCATGCCATTTGCCAGTCATCATGTAAAATATTGTAAAATTTTAGTCGCAGTCATTGTACAGTCACCTGTAAAATATTGGATAGCATATGATTCATATGCCATCCAATATTTTACAGGTAACGACTTTTGCTGGTTTCCCAGCTTTGTATTTTGACATCTAACCAGCCTAAACTAGTGAAACCAATCAAACATTGCATAAAATCACGTAATACAATTTTTTTGATGATTATATTGTTTTGTTTTGCTCTAAAACACAAAATGTTGGGTGATATATGAAGGGCAAACGTTGTGTCCTGTTTTTAATCCCTCTTTATTTAATTTTGGTACACATTTCTGGTCTTTTGGAAAGAATTAATTTGGTTTCTATTAAATCTTATGGGAATTTAGTTTTCATTGAGCATTTTTTCCAGATAGCACCTGAGTATTCACAAAATTAGCAGTTCTAAGCAAAGAATGGCAGTTGTTATTTTTTTCCGGTTAGCGCCCGCCCGAGTGTGACACTCGAGTGTTCAAGAAAGTAGAACAGCACTAAACAAAGAATGAGTTATGAACCCAGTATTGCCACCTGTCCGAGTATCAAACATACATAACTCCTCAACGACCCGTTCTCTATCTTGACAAACATATTTTGCTGGTAATTCATTATCAGAAAAAAAGTTACTTTCCGGTTATAGCGGGGCCCGACTGATGTTGCTATTTGCTTGTACTTGGTTATGGGTTTATTTTGCAAGTTAGGTTAGGAAATGTATGTATTAAATGTATGATTTTGTTTTGTTTTCTTAACCTAACCTGCAAAAAAAAAAAACTATAACCAAGTACAAGCAAATAGCGACATCAGACGGGGCCCGCTAAAATCGGAAAGTACCGAAAAAAAATCTTAACAAAAAAAGTGTTTTATTTTTACCTCAATGACTGGCTAGAACTTTTGGGCAACTCCACAATGTTTCAACTCCTTTCTAGAATGTAGGTATTCAGTATATTAAGGATAAATCTCCATTCATTATGTGATGGCAAGATTTAACTCACTTTAAGACTTTAATAATTTTGACTCGTTATTCAGGCTAAACAGATAGAATTCAAATTAAAGCTAATTCCAATTTCCTACTGTTATATATTCTTTACAATTCAAATATTAGAAGAATCCACCTGATTGTCACAGGGGATGGTTCATTGCATGCTAGATGTACTCAATGATCAACAAGGATAACAAACAATAACAATTTATTTGTATAAAATGAATGATTATGAAAATGATGATAATTTTAAACCTCAGAAATATTGAATGAAACTATCAAATGGGTGGAACCTATCCTTGAATTTCGTGGGTGTTAGCAATTTCTCAACCCCACAAAGTTAAGCTAGTCTAATTTTGATAATTCTGGTTTGCTTTTGCGCTCATACTACCGTTGTTGACTTCAATTGGCTTCAATGATGGTCACTAGGTGTTGAAGGTGGTCTATCATCGATGTAGAAGTGCTTTAAAGATGTCTTGCGCTGAGTCTGAGCCTGGGTAGCACACGTTGTTGGCTCGCTGTTGTCTTGTACATTCGTTTTTGTCTTTGATAGGTTACATGTCTTTACCAGCTTAACCTGTAGCACCCTGCTCAAAGTTCACATGTCTGCCTCGTTCCTTGGATAAAATCAGTCTTTGTTGAAGTGTACCTCGATTCCAACTGACTATCTCTGTCTTGGAATCAACCATTCTGTGCTGCTGACTTCAGGTGTATCACAAGATCTGATTTTAACATATGATGTGGTGATGAGCTTTGTCAAAACAAACCAGAAAAACATTAACACAAGTTTGGAAATATTTTGTGTAAGCTATTACTACTAATACATAAATATCCAAAACCCCACATCACAGCGCCGTTACAAAATATCTTTTGCCCCAAGAATGGTTCAAGTTAGACTCAATGAAAGGCTCCAATGGATTAACAGCATTGTGAAAAGTTAAATAATTTCAGTAATAAATATGCAATTCATGCTAGTACACTCATTCTGTAAATGACAACTGATGATTACATAAACTGCTTGGTGAAAATGTTGATAAATCCATGGTTACACAAGATGTAATATGGTACGACAAACATGATGGATTAAAGATGAGCTAATGATTAGTTGAGGATCATCATCTCTTCATCAAGCATGCCTAAATGTATGTAGTTTTAGGCGTGTATTGCCCATTAAAACATATTTATTAATTTAAAAGTTATTCGGGTTTTAGAGGCGCACCAACTGCCAAGAGGCTTGTTATATGGTGCCCACTGAAACTTAAAACCTAAATAACACTATATAAGTTGGTCAAGACTCGACAACTTCAAGAACCTATACACACGATGGATGGTGCGAACGTGGTTCCCTAACACCTCCGAAAGCGTGGGAGGCAGGAGGCAGCGTCTGCGAAGGGGCTTGTAAAGTGGGCAATCCACCAGGACATGGTGAACCAACACCTGCGTATTACATGCAGGGCACCAAAGCGGAAACCCCCTACGAAGCAGAAACGCATGAGAAAATTGCATATGTCCTATCCGCAACCTGGCCAGCAACACTTCTTTTTTTCCTGTCAGCAAAGAAAGAAGTTGTCCATACTCTGACCATAGCTTTAATCGCATGCAGCTTGTCGTTGTCCACTGCGGCCCATTCCTCTTCCCAGGCTGAACAGATTTGCTGCTTTTGCCCAAGTTGCAGGTCTGTTGATAAAACTTCAGTCGCAAAATATAGCTTGTGGAGCCCTGCTTTTGCTGCTGCATCCGCTAGTTTGTTGCCTTGAATGCCGATATGGGCTGGCACCCATACAAAGACAACAGACTTGCCCAACTGTGCAAGGCAATGAACAAGTCCAAGAATGAGCAAAATCAATGAAAGCCGAGAACCTAACCAAAGAGTCAGAGCAAACCAAGAACCGGCAAGCAGATCCAAACCGAGCAGAACCGGCAAGCAGATCCAAACCGAGCAAAACCGGCAAAGCGATAATGCCCTCCCAATAGCTACAAGCTCAATCGAAAAGACACTGTACACAGATGGAAGTCGTCCACTGATGTTAAACAGATGAGACACACATCCAAAACCAACTCTATCACCATCCTTTGATCCATCCGTATAAACGGCCTTAAAGCAGCAATAATGAAAAAGGTTCCGCTCAAAGCACCCAATGTATTCTGCAGGGAAGGTAGAACTCCTCGGCAGTTGGCTTAAATCCATAACAAATAAAATTGGTGGAAGCATCCATGGAAGACAAGAGGAACGAACAGCAAGTACTGGAGGCCAAGTGTCAGGGTGAAAGAATTCCGCAGCACGCACACCCAACGGTCGAGTGACCCTGACTTTTCGAGCATACAGCTGCATGTTAGATGGACAAAACACACACTGGTATGCTGGGTTGTCATGGGTAGCATAGGAACGTGCTACGTAACTGTCTTGCAGCTTCCAGAAGATGGTGAAATGGAAGCTCACCACTCTCTGCGCACATGCTAATCACAGGGCTTGTTCATAATCCCCTAGGGCAATGCAAATACCGACATAATAAATGCTGTGAAGCCGCGACAGGTAAGATGGTCGCGCTGATGAAAAACAACCACACCGTAGAGAAGTCGGGACCAAACAAGTGAGCAATACGGAATCAACATCACCTGGTGATCAGCTCCCCAAGATTGGTGAGTGAGGATTCAGAGAAGATTCAACGCTTTTTGGCAACAAAGCTTCAGCTGACGTAGATGGGGCAGCCCGTCGAGCTTGTGATCAAAAACCAGGCCGAGAAAGCGAACCTCCTCTTTCACTGCAAGGAAACTGCCACCAAGAGTTAAAACTGGATCTGCATACTCACGCCGCAATCGACTAAAATGAACACACACAGTCTTCTATTTAGAGAAACGAAACCCTGTAATCCTGCACCATTCCTCCAAACAACCAATGGTAAGTTGTAATTGCCGCTCTGCTACAGATAGGCGATAAGAACGACAAAAGATGACAAGATCATCAACAAAAAGAGAAGCAGCGACAGGGGCATGAATTTGTTGAGCAATGGAGTTCACTGCCACTGCAAATAAGGTTACGCTTAAAACGCTGCCCTGAGGAACTCCTGTCTCCTGGATGAACAGAGGAGACAAAGCAGCACCCGAGCGAACAGGGAAAAACTCTGATGTTCAGAAAGAATTGCAGAAAAATGGGCATACGGCCCCGTAACTCGGCATCGTGCAATGCTCTTAAAATATCATACTGCCAGGTGATATTATATGCTTTCTCCAGGTCGATTGATTGTTAATTAAACTAACCAGACTGTTATTTAAGAAAATGCTCCAGCCATTAGTTTCAAATGAATGAATAATTCATTGTCAAACCAATTTTAACTAAAAGTTTGTTTGCTCTTAAGTTCTTTAAATAAGCTTATACATCTAGCATAGACTTACTCGTCAATTTAAAGAAGAAATTAATGTAGATAGGCCACCATGTGTTATTTCCAGTTAATTCAAAAAGACTATTTAATTCAGTTAAAGCTTTGATTTCTATCTGACCCAATGATTCAAATAGTTTTGGTACTATAAAGTGCTTTCCTACCAAAAATGTTAATCTTAATTATTCTTGAAAATCTGAACTTAAATGACCTGCACATGAGGAAAAAATAGAGATTATCCCTGTATGGTTTAACTTAACTTCTTTGGGTATGGTTCCCTGAAGATTCGTGCACTCGATAGTTAATGGTAGTATGTCGGATGCTGAATAAGCCGAAGTCCCTTTTTCATCTACTTTATGAAACACTGGGAAATGATTCTTAACTATTCGTTTGTGACACAATGCAGCATTGCCCATTGCCCATATCATTGCCCATAAATAATGCATATTCACACTGTTTTCTTGTTAATTTGAAAATTGGTACCTCTGGAGAATAAGTTGAAATTGACCTCTTGTGACATTTTATGATATCTTACTCTTTTAACAGCAATAGAAATGATTTCAAATAAATAGACAGTAACGAATACACAAGTATTTCAATGCTTAGTGAACGTCTTGACTAAATCATATTTTCCTTCATTGGTTTTCGCAACTAATAAACCCATTGTTTAACAGTTAATTAGATAATAAACTTGTAGGTACAGTATATTGATACATTATAGGCTACATGTAAGCTGAGCTCACGAAAATGTTTTCGTGTTTATACACAACAAAACTATACAAATATTTTTATAAAAATAATAAATTTTTAAACACTGCACACAAAATTTCTAGACATTAGGTGTCACCCCGCTGATGGTGACACCCGGTGCGGTCTGCACCCCCTATGAACGCCACTGTTAGTGTTACAATACAGAATTAACAACAACAACAAAATAAACTTGGTATTTTTAATCTTAATTCTCCTAAATTTTTATTCACTCTTTATTGAATTTATCTAAATTTTTATCACCACTTTTGATTTAATTGGTGAATATTTCCTAACAAATGTAGAAAGAGCCATTACAGTTCCATAACCGCTTCCAGAATCCATACTTGTGAAGTCATTTAGATTATTGTTTTTTCCTGCAAGAATGTCAAAATAAATCATCATATACGAATATCAATTTACTAATTAAATTTCATATATTCTTATAGAGTTAGGCCTATAAAGAGAGAAATTTATTTCACTTTTTCCCATTTGTTAGTTAAGTTAATTAAATAATAGTCTGTTAGTGTTGATTATTTTTCATTTACCATACTTAGTTGCTGAAACAAATTTAATTTAAATAGTATTCGTCAGACAAAAATTAAACCTTTCAATCTTTGCCCAGTTCCAGCTTTAGGGCACTGCGGATGGTCCCCTGCACAGGGTGCTAAGCCAAAACCATTAACTTTATCATATTAAATTTATTAAAGTAAATAAATAGATTTATTCATAAATTCAATAAACTCAGTATCCAATAAGGGTTAAAGTTATTGGATGTCAAAAACACTATAGGATTATAACTCCCTTCCTCCCCCCACCCCAATAAAAAAATAAATAGAAGCTAGCAAAAGTTAAGAATTAGACTATCAAAGGAGTCTTTCTTTACCTGAGCAAATACTCTTCAGGTATCCGCTCCACCATTACACAACGGACAAAACATTCAACACAACCCAATATTTAGATGACAAAATTTCTCGCACTCTGTTGTTACACAGGATGCCAAATTAGCTAAGTCCGCCTCTGCTACTCCATAACCCATTCCCATACTAGTCAACACTGACACTACTAGGGACAAACATTAACAATCTCAACAATTACAAATATGTGAGCAAATCAAATCACATAAAAATGCATCAGCATAAAACCTAATGAACCACATATGGGCATCAAACTGTTTGTTATATTGTACAATCGGATACACTGAACGTGTAACTTTGAATTAAACGACCAATGTCAACTGTGCAAAACTAGATTAAGCTTAGATAATAAATTAAATCAGCTACATACCATCAATGCATATCGGTGCATAAGTTGGAGGAGGTGATATCCATTTGCCATATCTATCTCTCATATGTGATCTATCCGAGGAGAAATTTTCTACAAAGTGACGAGCAGGAACCAACCTAATTTTCCTGTGTGTAAATTTCAATAAGTATATACAGAGTAATTTTTTAAAAAAATGTCCCACTTTGACAAGGCCATTACTGAGTAACAATTGTAAGAAGAAGCTGTGCATCAGTCAATAAAAAACTCTACAAGTTTCATATCATATTGACCCTTCAACTGATGGTTTGCACATATGCACATATACACAGCAGAAGGCTTTGACAGAATTGAAACAATGAGTTGCATGCTATTCTCATAGCAACAATAACTAGAAATTTCCTCATTCCTGTGTATGGTAGAACTGGATTTTCACCTGAATCTATGCAATGTTGCAGGAAGTTCCAACATTGAATCTCTTTGTAACTGTCCGATAAAACTTGTAGTGTTCTATCGACTGATGTAGCATGTTCCACTAGTTACTTAGTTATGGCCTTGTCAGAGTGAACCAAATTTTTTTTAATTATCCTGTATAATCAAGCTTATCTCAGATCCATTGAAGATCTGCAAACTAAAGCTAACTTAAGCTTAACTAGGAGATTAATAAACTAAAGATTAAAAACATCACCTCCATTCCTCCGCAGGAAGTGTTCGATTACTTCGCAAAACTTTTTTGTTGTAAAAATTGAAGTCACTGGGAAACGGTAAACAACAATCCAGATCATAAATAGCGCAACAGGATCCTTCTCGAAACATGAAAACTACATGATAATCCTGCAAGATTAATAGTGTAAAGAAAAAGAAAGCCCAAAATCCCTGCTGGTTTAAAAACATCATTGCTGATATGTAGTCTTCACAGATGCACAGTTTTGAGTATATCAATCAAAACTCTTGTCTTATACATAAATGTACACCTCAAATTTCAATACAAAACCTATCTTAGCCTTGTCTATTTTATATATCTTACCGCATAGATAAGACTTTCTCTTCCTTCACCATGCTTTTGTTCCCAAAGTGGAATCTAAATTGATTGCAAAATTAAAATTATCAGTAGTCAGTTTAATGACGTTAGTTTCGTTAACAAACGACAATGACTTTTTTAAGTGAGTATTAAATTATCAAACTAGAAATATTTGAAACAGACGAATTAATCTTATAATAACTAGAGCTGCTTAGTACAGTGCGTTTCACTCACTATCAGCTCCCGCTTTTTCCTAATAGACGTATTCAATGAAATTTGACAGAAATACCGTAGTGTACCAGAAGCATGGTGATCTCATTGCAAGTTTTGAAAGTGGTACAGTGAGTCCTCAAGTTACGCGGATTCAAGTTACGCGGATTCACAGATATGCGGTTAGTTCCAGCTGATAGTCACCCGCAATTTTGTGTTTATAAAGGTTGTCTATAATATTTTTGGCCGTATTCTGTATGTTTCCATAATAATATAACTATGGAAACTAAAGTAAATATTATTAAATTAACATGAACATGATTTAAAACCACTATATATGTGAAAAAAAAAATACATTGTAAAATCGTATTTAACTACAGTTCGACTTACGCGGTTTTGACTACAAATATGTTATTTTCAAGACTCAAAACTTACAATTTCCTATTGAAAATCACTCTCAAAAACCATGTTTATATGCAAAGTCTATGGTCAAATCAATAAAAACACCTGTTGCCTTAAAAATTGTGTTTTTGGATTTAAGACGTTTTGGAAATAAGCTCTTCAATTATGTCTATTAGTTTGAAGGTTATAAACGAAAGGCTAGGGTGAATAGAGAGTGAAAAATCCTAAATTTAACATTAGATAATGTAGCAGCAGATACAATGCTCCACTAACTTTTTTTCATTTTGAAAAACATTGTTTTCATTAAGTTGTACAAATGTGATAATGCTTGGTGGAACAAGAGCAGAAACTAAACACAAATTGTGGAAATTTTGTTGTGTGTGTCAGTCACAGTGGTGCTGCAATCAGTCATTTTCCAAAATGGTGACTCCAAGCGACCAAGCACATATCGGGTGGTAGTATATAAAAAACCAATCCAGGTCACATGCAGGAAAGTTACAGAACACATGGCATGAGTTGACTACCCCTGTCTGGACACCCTGTATGATAATCTACAGCGGGACCTCTGTAATCACAGGTTTTATTTTCATCCATGGATTTAACCATGACATATACAAAAGTACTTTAGTATAATAGTCATGATTCAACTGTGGACCTAAATAATCAAAATATTGAGATAAAACATTGATGTTGCGAGAAAGTTTCATTAAAAGCAAAAGTTGAATTTATCCCACGCAAAGCACTATGCTAAAATTCACATGAATGAAGTGATATGTAGGTTAACCTGCTGTAGCTTCTCGGCATTAGTTACAATAGTTGCATCTGTACTGTACTGAACATGTACACAATTTTTCATAAATTTTGGTATCAACAGGTAGTCCTGGGACCATCCCACATGGATACCCAAGGGCCCCTATATTCTATACCTATATTTTAGGGCCTTATATTTTATACCCCTATTTTTGTGAAACCAAAAAGTTGACTTACACATGCTCTATCATTGGATATAAACACTGCATACACATGATTGAACATGCAAGGCTGGTTTTTTCTGACATGGTTGCAAAGATGCCACACATTTTCCTCACTGACAAAAGTAAATTTAGGATCAATTTACAAACTTTGTGCCCGGAAAATAAGTTCTCATCACTACAGTTTTTTCTCACCTATAGAATCTAGTATATATGCAGTTGTCTCGGTGTGGAATTGCCAAATACTCACAGTCACTATATGAATAATTGTGTTGCAGATCGATTCCGAATATCATATGAAAGTCCAAATCATAGTTTCGAATAATGGCATTGAGGATATCTATTTTGAAATATTCTGTATCGCATCTGTTGTCTGGCACGCTCTTATGAACGCCACAGTTTGTTGGGTTTCTGAAACAGCATCGCTTTGCAGGTGGTTTTTTCTGAATCGCATCATTTTTACGTTTCAAGCAACATGGACAGTTGCAACTTGTCGACATACTGAACATTTTGAAGAATTTTCCATTTCAAACAAGCTATAGAAAATTTTGAAAGCAAAAGTTAAAAATTTTAAAACATTATAAATCTTCCTTTGAAATTTCAATAATTTGTACTAAGCATTATGTTAAGTTGGCATTGTTGTGCATGATGCAAATTTTACACATCATTTTTAAGCAACAATAACAAAATGGAATATATTGTGCAATGTATTGTGATTCAAATGCTATGCAACTATCCTCATATTGCTGTTTGACTAGCACTTTTTCTAGACAATGCTGTTTCTATTTTATTCAACCTAACCTAACCTAATAAGATTAGACCTTATTTATAACCTTATTTCACTATGAAAAAAACATTGCTAAGCTAAACTTCTTGTAACTGCTGTATGTAAACTTTACTGTACTGTAGGTATAATTTAGTCTGGATCTACATAGGCTGAGCAATAGAATTAAGTTTTTCATACTTTTGTAAGTATAATACCCTCAAAACACAATATGTGTTTGATCATACTCATATGTAGTATAAAAATGTTGACTATCTATTTTTTGAATCCACAACATTTGCCTGCCACATTGTGCTGCCCATCATATGTGACCCAACATTTTGCCGGACACAATTTTGCCGGTCTCCCAGTTTCGTTTTTCAACACCTAACCTAACCTATTGAAACCAATCAAATGTCACCTAAAATCACCTAATATAATGTAAGTTTCTGTTCTTTTATTTGTGATAGGGAAAAGTCGAACTGGTAAAAACCACCAAAATGTTGGGCAAATGCCATGTCCTATTTTTTATTTATTTACATTTGGTGCAGTTTACTGGACTGGAAAAAAATGAATTTGGTTTCTATTAATTCTTATGAGAAATTGTTTTTCATTTAGAGTTTTTCCATTGCACCTGCAAAAACAAATTAACAGCACTAAGCAGAAAATGATTATGTTACGGAAAGCATGTAGTATAGCATAGCTAGCATATTGAACATTCAGCAGAGTTAGGGTTTAAAGTCTGTAAAATCATAGCTTTAAGCATGGCTGGCACTATACCCCCTATGAGGCCATGTACACAGTGCCAGGTTCTTAGGGCGCAGACCTCAGAAGGGGGTGGTACTGAACTTTAAGAGCCTCAGTGAATGTTACAAACCAAATAATTAACTTGCTTGCCCTCGTACTACAATAGCATTTCCTTCTACATAGCATTCGATTTTAAAATTGAAATTAGAAAATAGGTGGGTGCAAGTTGTTCACCTGGTCCTGACTTTACAGTACAAAATTTATCCATTTATAGTTATGAAAATACATAATAATTTTTTATACATTTATAAGAAACAAGTGTCTCCCCCTCTGTCCATGGAAGAGGTAGGTACTTGGGGTTTAACGAGGGCACCGGCTGGCTTTTACAGCTATGTCATTTGGCCTTCAGACTTTATTTAAATCAGAAATACAGAAATGATGATGAGATGGGGATGATAAACATGGAACAGGTTGAAACTTGATTGAAACTTACAACTTCAATCAACTTGGTGTTGATTGAAACTTACAAGGGAAGGTTCCGACATGAAGCTCGCACCCAGAGGAGCGATATATATTTTTAAATACTCTGTCCTATAGTGAGTGAAAATCACCAAAAACTTGCCTGCAGAGGTAGGTACTTGGGGTTTAACGAGGTACCTACCTCTGCAGGCAAGTTTTTGGTGGTTTTTGCCTGCAGAAATTAAGTATACTATGTTTTAGGTGTTCTTGAAAATTTTTAAAATAAAAATTTACAAAGGAGGGTGTACACTAGGGTGGAGCTTATTTTCACATTTTGTAAATGTAAACCCCCTACCCTCTATTTTTGTTCAAATATATTCAGGCCAAATATCCACTCCATTGGTCAATATTTATTGGTAGCTCAATGCCACTGAATTTTTATTGTTTCCAAATAGTAAAGATCAGCAATCAGCATATGGCAATCACACAAGCTTGAACCACAATGTATTATTTGAGTGCAACAGTTTGTAAAACTGTAGTTGATCATCTAAATAAATAAACCAGTAACATAATCACGCATTAGTGTGATTAGTAACTTGGTAACACATTAGTAACTGAAGTGTACCTCCTTGGTTCAATGTTAACTGAATTAACCGGGAACAACTGGCCTTCCTTAAGTCAGGCTCTTGGTTTGTTTTTACATCACCATCACCATCTTCAACTGAAACAAACTATCAGACAGTCATCAGCTGTTACAGTCGAAAAGCTGGCAATACTTTACCAAATGGCAAGGATACCAATGTTGGAACCAAGAAATTGCATACTAGAACGAACATTTGAAGAATGGCGTTCGCTAAAGAAAAACAAGGGGCAACATTCTGTAACACAGCAAGCAAATGAGGCTAAATTTGTTTGTAAACTGGATGACCATTTTGACATTTACCATTTTAGAGCACTCAAAATGATGATAATTCCAGCGGATCGTGACTTCTTGTTAGCTCAGCGTAAGAAAGGACATGAAGGGTCAATGGTAGGTGTGGATGCAAATTTAACTGCAAAGGAGAAACGATCAGCAGAGAGACAGGAGCAGATGCTTGTCACAAAACGTAGAATAGAAGACTTGAAGAGAAGTGGTGCAGAAAGAGCAAAACTAATATCCTCAAGCAGCAGCACAGATACCGAAGAAGAATCTGCAAGCGAGACAGAGTAACTAGTGAGGGAGCAGTTGAAGGCAGTGCATATGAGACATCAAGTAAGAGAAAGAGAGGCAGAAGAAGTATTATCACACCAGCAGCTGCCTTGGACAGGACGGAGTTATCTGATCGTAAAGCAACCTTTCTTATTGCAGAAACTGTTAAAAGCCTCAGTGACGGAATTGACAATATCGCCCTCAATCGTGATACGATTCGCAGAGAAAGAATCAAACAGGACTCAGCAAGCAACAGATCTACAAGAGAAGTTCAAAACTACATGTGACGTACTACTGGTAGTCGATGATAGACTCATTGCTGATCTTACAAGTAAAGAAAAAGTTGATAAACTGCCAGTAATTGTTTCTGGCAATAAAGTTTACAGCCTTCTTACTGTGACAAAGCTAGCAAGGAGAACAGGTGAAGATCAAACTGCAGCTGTCTACATGGCTATAGAGGGCTGGGGCATAGCTGATAGAGTCCGAGCAATGTCTTTTGATACAACAAGCTCCAACACTGGCCAGATTGCTGGCGCCTGCATCCTACTAGAGCAGAAGCTAGGTAAGAAGCTGCTATTACTACCATGCAGGCATCATGTAATGGAGCTGATCATTGGTGCAGTGTTTCAAGTCTGTCTGGGATCCACATCATCACCGGAAGTTCCACTCTTTAAGCAATTTAAGTCATTGGCAGTTCATTGATCAACAGAAATATGAAACAGGATTGACAAATAATCAGACTTCTGAAGTAACGTAGCGGAAAGTAACGAGTTACTGTAACTCGTTACTTTTTTGAGTAACGATAACGTAATTAGTTACTTTTACGTGGAAAGTAACGAGGTTGGTAACGAGTTACTTTTTTCGAAGTAACTAAGTTACTAAAGTTACTCGTTACTTTTCAAGTTACTCCTCATATAGCCTGGAGCGCTCTGTGGTGGTATCTGGTTGCATAACTAGTATCTACAGATGGGCGGGGAGATTTTGTTTTTGTTTGTTTTCCATGAGAAGTGTGGTCGTGCGTGGAGTTAACGGAGTGAATGAGCAACATCTCAAGATTGTAATCATCTATCGCAACATCTCACGAAATAGAATAAATGATTATTGCCATTGATCGCGAGAGTGACGATGATAACAACCATCTACCGTGGCCACCATATGAAGAATTCTTCGAGGCTGTAGGAGAAAAATGTGCTAACATTTTAGCAAAGTGCAAGTCATGTGGGAAAAAAGGCATCAAAAGCGTTTTATGATGTGCCAAGTCATCAACTTCAAACTTATGCAAGCACATCAAGGTGAGTTGAGCATAAAAATAATAATTTAAATGTAAGGTGCAGATTCAAGCTGGTTGTGTTTGAAAAATAATAATTTATTTCTATGGTCTTCTTCATTCTGTGTTCTGTCTTATCCACTCATGTCAAACTTAAAGCACAATTTGCGAAATCAGAAACTTATGAAAATCGCAACATGGCCTATCGGTCTCATTCTTCAATTAATGTCAATTAACTTAAACTGGAGTCATAAAGATGTTTCTTGGAAAACTTCTGAAGTAATTCTATAATGCCATGATGTAGCAAGTAAACAATAATATTTATCCGATCAAGAAGGTAAGGACACATGTGCAGACCTCATGGTGGAGAGGGAATTCACATTTGATCATTGGGGATAATGGTTATACTTGTCGGAAGGTTCGTTTCCTATGGATCGTTGGGTTCCTTGTTTTACAATCGTTGCTTGCTTCGACAGCTCTCGACTTTGAATCCGGTGACCGGCTCGCCCGTTTACTCGTCGCGGTAAATAACACGTTTGCATGAATGGAAACAAAACATAGTTTATTGCTATGTTAAATCTTTTGTAGTCAATAAACCTTACATCTATTCTGGTACATCAATGGCTGCTGCCATTCCATTCGTTTGTATTCGTTACTATTTCTTCACAACCGTTTCATTCCTCTGCCAGAATACAACTCCACCCTTTTACAATCAAAACAACAACAACAACAACTCTTTAACTCTAACAATGTGCATTCAGTGAACTTCATTCAGCTAGTTGTACTATAAATAATTTACTCTAATTATTTAAGTCCAACAATACTAACATATACATACATACATTTAGGTCTAAATATAAATAATTTTTACTGAAAAAATTACAAACCAAATTCAAATTTATGGGTTTAATTTAGAAAACTCAGTATTTTTCTGTTATAGCCAGTGCAGTGTGGTGTTGCTACTTACTGGTTCTTGGTTAGGGCTATGTATGGGTTTATTTGGCAGGTAAGGTTTACGGAATGAAAGCAATAAATACGTTTAATACGTTTTCTTGTTTTTTCCCTAACCTGACCTGCCAAATGAACCCATAACCAAGAACAAGTAACACAAGCAACACCATTACACCTGCACTGGCTATAACAAGAAAGTACCAAAAACTTAAAAAGTAGCCTATCTTAAAATTTTTGTAATGACATTTTTCAACAATTTCGCATTGGGGCATGTTTTTGAAATGAAGAAACTTGGGTGGTGGTTGGGGGGGGTCATGAATACCCCCATGTTACTTTGTAAATTGATACATTCTGATTGTTCTTTATACATGAGATACTTTGGGATACTTTTTAATCCCATTAGGTCAAATAAATAATAATAAATTGAATAAACAATTTTCACAATTTTAGTGCATCAATCTGTTTCAGGGCTTGCTCAATTTTTTATTACTTTACACCTTTCAGTCCGGGAAAATCCCTTTATTTGGGTGACCCACTGTGGAGACATAAAATTTAATACATAACAAATTTAAGTTCTATTATAAAATTTTGGTACTTTACATAGCTTAAAACTGCTTTAAGTGGTCCTACTACTGATACATGCAAAAAGCGACTTTTGTCATTTTTTAAATAAAATTCTGAACAAATTGTTTTGCAATTCAATGTGATGATAATTATAATGGATAAGTGTTTAACTGATGTCTCAGAAAGTAGTATATAGCAGTTCCCCCGAAATCTCTTATATTTGATTGAATGTCCTTATAGGACCCACTACTAGTGCCTTTATGCTACTGTACCTTAATGTGTTTTTGTATGCTAATCACATTTTATATTTGATGTAATATAATGCTAATTTATGATGTTCACTAAAATTATTTTAGTGTAAACATCCCTTTGTGATGACCAAACTGGAAGAAGCAAGCGGTAATGCTAAGAAACGAAAAACAACAAGCAATCAAGAAGGTGGAAAAAAACAACAAAAAAATCGCTTCCATGATAATGAGGCGTCAAAATGAAGTGACACAGAGAACAGTCGACTCCTTGATTATGGATTTCATATTACACGAACTACAATCATTTTCAATCGTGGAGAAACCATCATTCATCAAGGTGATAGAAGAACTTTATTTTTCGTGTATAAAACATACCAAGTTAAAACCTCAATTTGAACTCAATGTCATTTTTAATGTTCATATTTTAGCTGGTAACAACTCTACAGCCACATAGGAAAGTCATGTCAGCCAGGGCCTTGGTGATTCGTTTAGATAAAAAAGTTTGATTTGATAAAAACCTCAATGATTCATGCCCTCAAATCAATTGAAACTGTTGCAACAACAGCTGATTGTTGGGTGACAGCCAGAAGGTAAAATCAATTTCGCCATGTCTAACAGTTTGCATAAGTTACAAATGTTAATATCTGAGCCAATAACATAGACACACTAATACGACAAGTAGTTATTACATCCATAATAATCAAACAGGTAATTTATTAAAATTAGTTTTGTTCACATTTTCAGGAGTTTCATTGGCATTACAGCCCATTGGCTTAAGCTGGAAAGTTTAGAGCGAGTATCAGCACTTTTGGCTTGCAGACGTCTGAAAGGCTCACACACTGCTGAGGTGCTGGCCAAAGAAATACATGCTGTGTATGTTGAATATCACATCCAGAACAAAGTTTGCCAAACAACAAAGGACAATGGGTCCAACTTTTGCAAGGCATTTCGGTGAGTAAATAATTTTAACGATTTACCTAATTCCTATAGTCTGGTCTTGGCAAATGTGTAGTGTATAGTTCACAGCTGACAGTAGTGTTAATTACAGAAATGTTTGTTATTTTACAGAATTTATGCTGCTGATGTTGAAGAAGATATGGCAGTCACAGATGAAGATAATACGGAATATGTTGTCCTGGAGGACATCATCGAATCAGAGTACTCAGATCAGGCTATCACATTGCCATCTCATCAAAGATGTGCAAACCATACACTAAATCTGGTTGCGACCAAAGATGATCAGGCAGCATACTTGAATGCAGGGTACAAGAAAGTTGCACGTTCTGCATTTGCTAAGTGTCAAGATTTGTGGAATAAACAAAGACAATCTAGTGGAGCAGCTGATGTAATAAAGAAGAATTTGGGAGTGTATTTGAAGGTGTGTACCAACCATAACTACTCTATTGAGTTACTATTTATTGGAATATTTTTTCAGTCAGCTCAACTAGGTTATGCTATTGATTTCATAAAACCATCATGATAATTCTAATAATGCTACTTATGTCTATACTTAATCTCACGGAACTTGGCACATTGTTATTGAGCCAGCCAATGGGGTGAGTGAGCCTATTCACGCACCTTTCAGGCCGCTTCTGCTTATAAAATAGTCCCACCCAAGTCTTCACGTTTCCAAGGTACTTGTGTGTGCTACTTTCAAAGATGGCGTCAGGAAACATGCATGCAACTTGTGTCTCCCCAACATCGTTTCACAAACAACATGCACGTAGATCGCCAATCTCAAGTGAAGTAAAGCAAATTGTTATGAATGTGTTCAGCAGGATTTGGGGAACGGGATCCTACGCGAATGAACTCGCTCATCGTCGAAGAAACTTCGTTCTTGTGCGGTGTGTCACAAAGGTCCATTTTTCGAATAAAAAAGGAATTCGAAACGGCAAGAGGATGTTTGACCGCACCACTGGAGAAGAATGTCACGAAAAGAGTTGATAAATACGACGACTTCGCTCTTTCGTCGATTCGCAGGAAGGTGCATTCTTTTTATCTACGAAATGATGCACCGACCATCGACAGATTACAGCACGAAGTAAACAACGATGTCGATTTGCCGGATTTCAGCCGCTCAACCATGTGGCGGATCATTCGGGATTTGGGCTTTGCTTTTCGCAAACGTGAGCGGAAAAGCATGCTCATTGAACGCGATATCGTTTTATGGAGACGGTGTTATCTGCGAGAATTTCAGCAACACAGGGCTAATAATCGCACGATTTACTACAACAACAAGCAATCGCAACAACAAGCAGCGCGATTTGCGACAGCGGTCGCGCCAATAAGTGGTAGCAGACGCGTCAGTGTTCCGGAGGCGTTCTGTCAAGTAGTAGAAGAAGCGTCAACGTTCGAAAGACGTCGTCAACGAGTTGTGTACGAGCGGTGATGGGCAAGCCAGCGTTCCAGAGACGTCGCTAGCGAGCTGTGTACAAGGGACAGCATGTTCTTCTTGCGTCAAGTCGACAGTGTGTTGGTGAAAAAGATCCAGGCGACCGGTGACAGCCGAGGAGCGTGTGGACGTTCGAATCTGCGTTCGAAAGAGGAGTCATCGCAAAAAGAGTTGACTAGAGAAACCAACGAAGGTTTCTCTCGAAGGTAGGTTCTCGAAGGTGCGCGAGGTTAAAGGCTCCGTTCTCACTGTCGCTTCATTTCACATGATCACCTTACAGTATGATGATTGTTGTTTTTTTGTTTTTTTCATAATTACTCCCACCAATGAATTGTCTTGCCCCTAAAAGTTTCATTTTTTCAATTCTTGTCCAATATCGTCTATTGTTGGAAGCTAGTTGTAGTTGTGAGATTGCCGTATCACACCAAAATTTTTTCTTTGTTATAGAAATTATTTCGTCATTGTTACGCACATTTTTGGTCATCTTCTAGTATTTGAGAATTTTCTCTATTTTTTCCTTTTTTCTATTATTTTTTGTAGTTTGTTATATTTCACCTATGACTTTTCCTAATTTTACAAATTCAGTGACAAAACATGTTTTCTTCTTTTTGATTTATAAGATTTTGATTTCCAAAATCTTCAAAAGCTTCCAAAAGCCGGAAAACAAGAGATAGTAAAGCCATGGTTTCCCAACAGCTCCGAAAAGAAAAGGCACAAGGTACTATCTGCAAAAAAATTCATACAGCGAACAGTCCACCAGCACATGATGGAAACACTTGGGTATTAGACAATACGAAGCACTAAGCGGAAACTCCCTGTGAAGAACGCATGGGTGAATTGCGTATGTCCTATCTGTAACCGTGCCAGCAGTCAACTGTACTCAGTCAACTGTACTTAAGTGGTGATGTTCCTGAAATCTCGCTCCATACGACATTTTCCTACGGGAGTATGTTAGACAGCATGTAGGATGATAAGGAGGAGAGTGAAGCACAATGACTGTGGGGCCAAGCACAAGGTGTGAACACCTCTACTAACTGATCTGGGCGATTTAAAGATACGCATCCCTGCCATAGCAGTCCCAATCGACAAATTTATCCAAATTTTTAGATATTGCATCATTGAAGCGAGCCGTTTGATGAGGGTAAAAGGTGATGACAGAGCATTTTCAAAAAATTATTGTAACTTTTTTAACCTCGGTACTATTTGAGGTCGCAAAAAAATTAGATATGCAACCTTTTTCACCTCCACTCCTTTGAGATGTTTCAGAAATATGGGCATGGACAGTCACATTGTTCACTATTTCCAGATACAGCATATAAGTATTCATTAAATCATATGTAAAAAAGATAGTTTATTCTCAGAGAACGCATGAATAAACCAACAAACAGAAACAATGATGAGAATTTTAGTGGAAGAAACCACATAATCCAAGAAACTGGCAGTTGCGATGAAACTGGCACACGATTGGGCCACAAAAAAAAGAATACATCCGATACTGAGGACGGTCTAATAGTATCATGGAATACAGATACTATTCCTGAAAATTGACCATAAGCAAAAGTGACAATGATAGCACCTAAATCGAGAACGTATTTTTCATAGAACATGGTTTAGTTTCATGCCATCAGGAATCTTTTGGACCCATGTGCTCATGATGAATATTTATCCATGTCACATTAAGGTTGCTGGTGCTTTATATGGAGAGAAATGCATTGTATTTGATTTTGAGAGGCGCACCAACTGCTCGCAGGCTTGTCATATGGTGCCCACAGAATTATATAACCTAAACAGCACACTAGATAAGTCGGTCAAAACCCGGTGGCTTTAAATACCTAAAAACACCATAAATTAAATGAAAAAAAAGAATTGAAATTTACTGCACTGTAGGGCCACTTTACAGTATTAAGATTTTCAATGCTTCAACAGCCAAAAACACAGTGCGGTAAAATGTTTAAGATTGTGAGAACAGTTGTATGTGCATAATAACGAAACCAGAAGCCTGAGATGTTTTCATTTCGAAGATACAGCTGTACACGCAGCATACTGAGGTAACAAGGAGAACAGTTTGTGGAATACATAAAATACTTAACATCGGAAAGCTGCAGACTCCTCCTTTCAATCCAGTATAGTAATTTATCAGAGCAATTGTACCATCCAAGTCCTAAATTCATTGTGTGGAACTCGTGTATAGTTGTTTAAAAACCATGCAGTTCATCCATGCACTTGTATCGTCTTTCCTTTTGTTTACCTTGAAAGCCACATGTAGGTAGGTATATGGTGTTTAACGGGTGCACCAACTACCTGGAGGCTTGTCATTAGGTAGGTATTCGTGGTTTAAGGGCTGCATCAATTTCCGTTAAGGTTTTTCATTCGGCCGTCACCTGAACTTATTATTAAATCAAAAAATGCTTGAATGATGAGATAGTGAAAGTAATGAAATACGGTTTTATGATGCAAAAAGAAATGGGAGTACCCCGAGAAAACCTGTTTCCATAGCGTCAAACCCCAAACTGAATCCACATGGTATGAGTGGAAGCCGGAGATGGGAGGCCCCTTGTCATTAGGTACTCACCAGTGCATGTTACCTAATATCATGTTTAACCCTATCACGCACCCTGTATATTTAAATATTCATCTAGTTAAAGATTTTGTTAAAACATTTTAATGATCATTTAGACTCCCTTACCGCACGGTGTATTTTTTAATAAACATTTTTTAATTACTTGGACCACAAGTGGCATCTCTGGGTGGAATGTGTCATTAGTATTATTTATTTCAAATTTTGAAAATGGCAGTTGACGAAAACATATGTGAAAGTTTCGAAAATTAACGTTAATTTAATTGACGAATAAAGGATCGCCAGACCGTCCGCTAAAAGATGGTGGAAAAACTTATGGTCTGGGAAACCTTGTTAACACAAAAATTTATTTGAAAACAGGATCGTGCCCTGTACGATGTCAGCGCCGTTGTTGGAACAGTTTGCAATATGACCACACACAAGGGAACAAAGGGAAAAGGAATTATGCAAATACACTTCTCGAAAATAAAATTTGGCAACAATTGTTCAATTCAAACTCTCCTTATTTATTTGATGATGACACGATGTTAACTGCGTCACTCAAGAAACGGGATCAAACGACCACTAATGACAAAAACTTTAAGATAACTCCGTCGGTGATAGAAAAATATTAATGATGATAATTAACCCTTTCGGACCTGCCGGTGGCAATTGCCACCACTATTTTTAAATTATCTTTACAAATCATCTATTTGCCTGGAAGCCGCCAAAATTTACCAGACTGTTGTAATAATCATAAATTGTTAGCTAGATGAGTCGGTGCTGCCATCCAGTGTAAAATTGAGACAGCAATAAATTTTGAATTCTGTGAAATTATGGATCGAGATTTTGATGGTGAGTAGACCTTTTTATTAGCTAATTTTTGCCAATATTTGACCAAATTTAGTACTTTTTTTTATGAAAACATATATATATATATATACATATATTCATTATATTTATATCTGTAGAGTTATTTTAAATGTAATGTATATATTTTGGAAACTATAACGATCGAGATTTTATGTACGCAATTGCCACATTTGGGTCTCTATGGTTGGGGAGTAACTACTGCATATGCTCAACTTTGGTTTTTGTTTTATTAGGAAATATGGCACCTACATCATCTTCATTGAATAAAAACAAATTTTATGGACAACAATCTGTCAATCCAGGAATATCAAATAAAAAATTAACATTTTCTGAAGCCCACGAAATTTTAGAAAATCTAAGTGATTCCGATTTAGAAGAACTCAGTGATAACTCTGAAAGCGATGAAGATTTTGAACCAATAATGAGTGACTGTAGTGTCTAGTCTGGGAATGAGGATTCATCTAGTGAAGAAGATGAACAAGATGATTTGCCCTCAACGATGGATCAGCCATCAACATCAAACAATGGAACAGCAGGCCAGAAACAAAGAAAAACTGCCGATAAAAAAGCTCCCAAAGCCAAGTTTCAATGGCGACGGAATAAATTTAACCCACCACAAGATACACAATTTACTGGTGTTCAAGCACAAGCTGTGGATGAAATACCTACACCTTTTAGTTATTTCTTACGCTACATGCCAAAAACATTATTTGAAGAACTTGCGGAAAAGAAAATATGTACGCATTAGCCAATGGTGAAACATTGAATACTTCAGCAGATGAAATTCAACGGCTTGTAGCTCTGCATGTGCATGTGCTGCCATATCCTCAAACAAGAATGCATTGGAGGCCATCTACACAAGTAAGACTTGTGCAGAATATTGCAATGCCGCGTAATCGGTTTTTGAAACTACGAAATTGCTTACATGTCGTAGACAAAAACATCGATAAAGACCCGAACAACAAGTTCTGGGTGGTTCAGCCAGTTATCTCATCATTTCAATAACGCTGTAAAGAACTGTGCTTGGAACAATCTTTATCAATTGATGAATCTATGATAACATTCAAGGGCCAAGTTTCAATTCGGCAATATTTACCCAACAAACCAAAACCACATGGTATAAAAGTGTATATGATCTGTGGGGATTAAGGTCTAATTTATGACTTGATCATCTATCAAGGAGCAACCACACCAGTCAAAAAGGAATACACCGATAACTTTGGAGTCACTGGAGCTGTTGTTTTGCAATTAGCTGATCGTATTCCTACAAACCAAGGGTATAAGTTATTTTTTGACAATTTTTTAACTCTATTCCTTTGCTCTTGGAACTTCTAGAGAGAAAACTATTTGCCGCTGGAACGCTACGCATCAACAGGGCTGGCAATTGCAACCTGAAAGATGAAAAAGAGCTTCGTAAAACTGGAAGAGGTTCGCATGACTCTGTTACGACCGTTGATGGAAAAGTGGTCATTGTACGCTGGCTTGACAACAAAATTGTGAATGCTGCTTCAAATTTTGTTGGCGTTGATGACATTGACAAAGCAAGTAGATGGGACAAGAGTAAGAAGGAATACATTGAAGTGGATCGACCAGCAATTATCAGAGCATACAACAAAAGTATGGGAGGTGTCGACAAAACCCGACTTCCTAGTCGAAATTTATCGCACCACGATTCGTTCCTAGAAAATGGACATTGCGAGTCATTTTCCACTTTATGAATTTAGCCATTACAAACAGTTGGACAGAATATCGACTAGAAGCCACTAGACACCACATTCTAACCAAGAAACAACAATCATTGATGGAGTTCACTTTGGATGTCGCTGAAGCGCTGGCAAATGCTGGAATGGCACCTATAACACCGAAAAGAGGTCGGCCAAGCAATTCATTACCAGCTGAAACACCAAAGAAACGTGCAATGAGCACAATTCCTACTCCAGTAATGGACGTTTGTTATGATGGAATTTGTCATTGGTCAAGCCGTGTAGATTGGAAGGATGTACGGGCCTGCTCCCGCATAAAGTGCAAAAAATGCAATGTTTTTCTTTGTTTGATGAAACGAGATTGTTTTAAAAATTTTCATAACAAATAAATAGCCAAAAACTTGCTTGTTTATGTGATTTCTTCTTACTGACTTAGGTGTATTATTTGACCATTGAGACCTGATGGTGGCAAATGCCACCAATCGATATTATCAATAATTTGACCATTGAGACCTGATGGTGGCAAATGCCACCAATCGATATCTATAATTACAGTAATATTGCAATGAAACTTGATATAAACGCTAGTTAAAATCCCATATCAATAAAAATCAACAAAAAAAATTTTTAAAATAGTTTGAAAAAAGTCAGGTCTGAAAGGGTTAAGATAACTCCGTTGACATAAAAACAAAATTTGAAAGGGTCGATCGGTCCAAAGTGACATTTGAGTGTTATTTACTCATAAACCACGATGACAATAACAGAATTTGAACGAGTCAATCGAGAGAACAAATAAAAATGACAAATGACAAATAACCAACAAAAATGGGTGAGTATTATTCATAAGCAAAATTTGACAGATACTGTGTTAAGTACCCTTTTTCGACCGTAAAATTCTCTCTTATAGAGTTAAATTTAAATGACCTCAGTACAACAGAACATTCGCAAAAAAAAATAACCGAACAGTCTTGACCAATAACTGCGTCTCTTTTGACGTGCCAAAATCCGTTCCCGGTCAACAATGTTTGAACCTTGTGAAATACCCGACTGATTTTCTTACGCCGTGCAACCTTTAACGAATTCCAGTGAGCCTGCTACACTTAACAAAAAAAAAATAAACCGTTGACCAGAGCCAATTCCACTCCTTCACTGCCGGACTTCAAGGAACCCAGTCACTGTCATCAATTGCACCTTGTCTTACTTCTTGGTTACCGACCCCTCCAGTTCAAACACACCTTGCTACCGAGCTCATCCTTAACACGCAAAAATCATACTCTCTTCCTACACGTGCGTCACTTGTTGCGGACATGTTCATTAACACTAGCCTTTTGAAATTTTGTATGGGACGTTCTGTCCACTAAAGTTACTACCAAATTTTCAATGATCAACTCTACTGCCACTGTCATACAACCTCCGGACCAAATTAGCCAAGGATAAAACACTAAGACGACGTTCAAAAACATAAACCAAAAGAACAGTCCTTATAAACAAAAGGGAAACTCTCATGGCTAGCTTAATTACGCGGGAAAAACCCCAAATTTCGAATAGCAAAACATTAATTGACTGATTAAACTTTAAATTAGCAAGAAAGCTTGTAATTACCCTTTGATTATGCAATTCTTTTTAGAAATTAGAGTTGTCCTCTGCATGAATGTCACATGCTCTATTTTTTTTAATGCATTCTATCAGTATGTAGCTGTATATATGTGGCAATGGCAACTTGTACAAATGTTAGTGGCTAACTCTTGACTATATACTTTTAATATTTTCACTAGCATGAAAGTTTGTTGCTATGTAAAATTTTATTAGTCTTGTCTTATTTGCAGCCTCCAAAAAAGAAAGCCAAAGTTGATCCGGAAATAGAGATGGTAAGCATATTCCACTTTTCTCAGTTTTTATGCATGTTGATGTTGACAAGGAGGGCACAGTAGAATCCTGCAACTCATTGGGTTATAGCATCCAGTAGGTGTTTTATTTTTTTTCAATTGGAGTACATTCTTTTTAACCAACAACAGGTGCATTGGAATACCCTTTTAGATATAGAGTCCCCTCTTTGCCAGACACTGTTCAGTAGTGTTGATACAACTCGATTTTAATTTTTTTTAAAAAAAATATGATTTCATACATTAAAAACTTATTTTAGCTATAAAAAAGACATGTATAAAATTTTTAAATATGATCAATCACTTAAATTGTGCATTTGTTCACTTTTAAAAACTAAAATTTATTTTGGTTTTATTTTTCTTGTTAGTTGTGTGCCTTACGAAGATATGTAGCACAGGTTCTGCCAGATGTGCAGAACTAATTTCTTGAAAAATTTCAGTTTATTCTCCTCACCAATTATGTTGTTATATTCTAAGTTTTATTTTTTTTTTTCAGAAATAATAAAAAAAAAATTGTAATTTAACTTGCAAAATAAACATCAAAATCACCCTGTACATTTTTTTTTGTATTTTTTTAAAAACAATAAAAAAAAATGTCTAACCTAACCTACACAATAAACTTATCAAAATACTTTTAAATCACCCTGTACTAATTTTATTTCAAAAATAAAATTTTGCGGTTTGCTAAAAGTACCCTGGCATTGTACACATTGCTCTACGATATATAGGAGAGATTTAAGCATTAGCCATTTTAAGCATTAGCCACGGTGATCCTATAAGAGGATTTATTCCGTTGGATCTCCATCCTGTATGATCGATGATGGGAAATGTGTAGACTAATTTAGAATTTTACTTATGTACTGTACGATCATATGGAAAACAAAAAAAAAAAAATTTTGACATGAACACTTTGAAAAATTCGTTTGTTCTTCCATGCTGCCATCAGTTTTTAGCGAAAACAGCCGTAATTAAGCGCTTAAAGCGTAAAAAGTGAACGAACATCAGTTTTATTTAGCTAGCCTGCAGTCTTTGAATCGAGCTTTAAATTTAAAATATATAACAACATCAATAGTAAATATAAAACATGATGCCGCCGTAATCAAGAAAAGCACATCAGGTCTCGTACTCAGGTAAGTACTAACTGCGGGACAGCCGTTTTGCCTGTAAGTACACCGGACAGGTAAGGAAAAATTAAAGTTTATTTAAATCGCGAGTTCCTAGATCTCAAAAATAGAAAAAAACCAAAAAAAAAAACCTTGCTTCATAGATCGCCAAAAGGCCTTCAATCACCCCTCCGCAACGAGTTCAAGTTTTAGCTCCCTAGTCCCTAGCCCCATGGTAACAATCCCCCGTGAAGAGGAGAGCTCCACGAGAGTCAAATAGCACGGCATATCTTTGCCATACTATGGCTCGGAAGCGTTTTCACAAAAATTGCTGGTCTTTCGAAAGATTGAAGCACAAAAAAAATAAATAAAACATTAATAAAAGTGGGTAAGGGTCCTTTGTGAAACTTCACAAAAGCTTTCCCGGCAAAAATGTCGGCAAAACAAAGTTGAGACGACATGTCGCTGCGTCCTCGCAGCGGTCTACTGATGATACAAAAATAAAAAAAAAATTGGAATGCAAGATCCGCTATACAATAATCCTTACTCATTCCGTTAATTATGTACCGTTCATATCGGCCAAAGCAATTAAGTTGTGGGCTATGTTTGAACACAACAAAAAAAAAAACTTTTCTCGTGTAACAATGATACGTCAACAAAGAAAAAGACGTAAGATGTCACTTCACTGTATGCCAGTTCACTGTTCGACTTCTTTATGCCCAACATAAAGATACCAAAAAAAAAGAGAGGAGAGAAAGAAAAAAAATTCGCACCAAAGTCTGTTCGTGATGAAAAGCACACAAAACCAAAGCAAACTTGTTCTGGAACAATGCGACGATCTATCTCATTCAACGGGGGGTCAGGAAAAAAGGGGAACTGAAAGTCTGTTTTCCGCTCTTCCCATTCGAAATTCACGCCACTCGTCACTGGTGCCTCCTTACCCCTTTTGCGACTGCCCACCAGGTATCTCCTGGAGGTGAACCACGGCCCGGTCATCTTTCGTGCCACCTATCGTGTGCGAGTGACCGGCCGACCGGGGGCCGTGGCACCCTTTCATGTGCCGGTGACTGTGGTAAGTGCCTGTTTGTCACCTTTATTAGTTAAGCAAGTTCATCCCTCACGAGGTAGAGAAAAGGCAAGAAAGCGGAACGGAAGAAAGAGGAAAAAGGAGGAGAAAGAGGGGAGGAAAAAAAAAGTCAGCAGCCTCCGCTTGTTTTCTCGTGCATTTGATCCTCTGTCTGGATCGCAGTAGGTTCCTCTACCCTTTTGGTCTTCGATGCCGGGATGGAAACGGGGGCATCAATTCGCGAAATCTCGGCTTCCCCGGGTTCGCTTATTCGCGAAATTTCGGCTTCCCCGGGTTCGCTAATTCGCGAAATTTCAGCTTCCCCGGGTTCGCCTGTCACTTCATCATTTTGGCCCAAAATGGGTGTAGGGTCGACAAGTTCGACTATCTGGGCAGCAAAAGGGCTCTCAGCCGTCTCCCCTCCCATCTCTGGTGCGTTGTGCCTTCGCGGTCCGCTGCCGCCGCGCGGAAAAAGCGTCCAACCTGTCGGCCAGTGCTCGCCCTTGCCGAGCTCGGACATCATCAACACCCCCCTCGAGGGTATCATTCACTTTTAACTCGCAAAACTTGGGGTACTCATATTCGCGCTGACTGTGAGAGGCCCGCAGGCGATCGACGTGTTCGAGTTGTCTGCGTCCCGGTCGCTCAATGTCACGAATCTCATAATTGACGAGCGATGTCTTCGCCACCACCCTCCATGGCCCACTCATGAGCCGGGACATTTTCTTTGATAACCCAGGCTTGATGGCTGGGGAGTACAAATAAACCAAATCGCCTAGCTTGAACTCTACCAATTTTGATCTGCGATTTACGCGCTCATTTCGCTTGTTCATTGTGTCGGTGATGGTGGCGCGCACCGCCTCGAAGATGCTCGGCGGCGTATGACTCCGGACGACCCCGGGTATGACGGAGATGAGGAGCCCGTAAGTGTTTATTCACCACTTTAATAACTTTATTTTTATTAAAGTCAAATACGTAAATGTTCGACGCTCTACACATTGATGGGTTAAACTCTCAGCATGCCTAAACACGCTAAAAAGTTTTTGCAACAAAAAAAATACAAGACGAGCCCAACAATGACAAAAGTCACTGTTGAACCAAGTGATACAAAGTTCAATCTATCATGCGGTGTCTTATGACATATAAACACAAAAAACGCACTCCAACAGGTGCACAAGTACACTACACATTGTAACAGTTCTAACGATCGCCGTATCGCGCCATGGCACTCGCCATCAAGCAGCGGCAACGTGACATCATCGCACGTTGGGAGAGAAGCAATTGATTTTACTGTCCGCCATTGCTCTCTTTCACAACACGTGTTTGCCATAAGGCTAAACAAATAACCCCACGCAACAAAACGACCACCCATCAATGAAATCGGCACAAAACAAGGTCACGTATCTACAGTTAGTCAAACAATGTTCGTATACTAAATCGTTCGAAGCGGCTATACTCAGTAAAACGTCGTTTTGATTCACCACACGCAACTACTCATTGTTCATTCTCTTTAGCACGACTACTAAAAGCAATTCGCCAAGCGCTAAATCAAAAGTCGTAAACGAGTAGTTAATCAAACTATTACTCATATTATACTACGGTAATATATATATAAGTCTAATATATCACAAAATAAATGTCGGTGGAACATGCTGTTGTCTGCGGGCACATTTATAAGCGTTTAATTTACATGATTAAACCGAAAGGTTATTAAGCAATTAATCCACTTGATTAAACTCACTATTGTCGACTTATAAATAGTGCTTACACGTTATGCACGAGAGAAAATCAAGTGTTGCAGACAAGCGACCTGATTCCAATTATATTCATGATTTCTCTACTTTTAACTGACTGAGTGAGACAGAAATAAAACACAACGAATAGAATACAAAAGATATATAATTCTTTAACCAACTAATATGAACATAATAATGGTGTTTACAACAGTATGATAACAATAGCTTGAGCAAGTTCTGAACAATTGATACTCGCTCAACAAAACAAGTACAATAATGAAATTAAACAAATAAACTTTAAATGTTGATGGAAGGACACCATCAGCTACCGTGAGCATTAATTAAAAGGGTTTGACCTACCACAATAGGCAAACGTTGAACTTTATTTAAACTAACACAAGTTGAAAAGTATGAGAATACAATGGGATACACAGTGGCTCAGAAACAAAGGATAATTACTTATACAAGAGACCTCTCTCGAATACGACAAGTGCAAGGCAAGAGCCTGTCCCTGTCTGACAAATTAAACAGCTACACCAGCTGATATCAACTCGGTTAATCCACCTCCTTAATCTCGAGGTCGATTGCGTTCGCTCAACTCATATTTTGCATGCGGCTAAAATATAAAAAACCCCATTTATGTATTTCATTTGTATTCAAGTCTAATATCATCCCCCACCTTGCTCATCAAGCCAAGTGTACTTACAACTCCCTCGGTATAAAAATGTTTTTTGTCAATGCACTCTTCAGCTCATCCTCCGATATGTGGAAAATAAACTATTGAAAAAAGGGGGTATCTTTTACTCACGGCGATAGGTGTTCGCGTCCTTCCATTCTCCTGAGTTTCTTGAGCCAATTAACCTTGCCGTAAAAGAGAGGATAGAGACAGGGACGTGATTAAAATAAACTTTATGATATAACCTAGGAGGAAAGAACACTCCTCAATTTTATATAATTACGAATTTCGCTAGTATTGTTTTTAGTCAAAATCACTAGTCACAAGAGGAATTAAAATGCACTAGTTCAACGGAAGTTGAACCATACTTAAAAAAAATTTAATAAAACAGTAGTCGACACCACTTCACCCCCCGACCGAACTAGGCAGCCCCCCCAGCAAAAGCACTCAAACATCAAGGGGGGGGGGGTTAGTCCACTAGACCTAAAAAAACACAAAAATATGAAAAGTGTCCCAACCATAAAAGCCAGACCGACAATGGAGTGACCACTCAAATTCCTAGGTAAACAAAAGAAAAGTTACATAAACAAAGAATGAACACTCCCCCCACGAGGGGTCTTCTCTTCAAATAGTTGTCGACTGGGCTTTGCCGATCAGTGTGTTGTTCATCCATTGAAACGGTGAGTTGGGTTCCCAAATTATGAGAAGCAATTGTGAGGCGAATCTAAATGTTTTTTGATGACACCAAGTTCTCTTTTCAGCAATGTCATACATGCTTCTCCAGTGTGCTGTCCTTCGCGGCCTCCTAATGGAGGACCTCGGGGAGGCGTCCATTCGAAGAGCGCGAGACATTCCCATTGCTGGGCGAAGCCACACTGCATTGGCGAAGTGGCTGGGGATGCACCCAGAAGCCGACTGGTTGCTGCTGAGCGAAGAAGCGACCAGTCCAGTGCCACACAGCGCTGTGGCGGTCGAGTTCGTGCAACGTGATCCCCCCCAGGGGCCGAAGAGTCCTCTGGCTGGTTACGGTATGAGGCAGGTAAGCTGACCTTGTTTCCTCTCCTTCTGTCTGTGAAAATCTCGCCTCTTGAGACAACCAACTAAAAAGAAAAGATATGATAAAATTCATAGCATACAAAAAAAACAGCAAACAACCATATACTCTTTACTAAAAAATGATTCGGTGCTTATTTTATGCACGACAAAATCATTCAGATAAAAAAAAAATGTAAAAATCGCTCCCACTACTGTCAAAAAATGACATTTTTATAAGGTTCCATAAACTAGGCAAACTGAGAATCCGTGGCCACGAGTAGCCTGCCAGTTCCCACCCCCCATATGAGTTCGCTTGAGACTCGAAAAAGGATTCGTTACGATGCTCTAGATTCAGTCTGGGATGTTCTAGGCAAAATTTTAAAATATCGCATGAAGAACCGACATTGGTTCTCAAGCAAAATTTTTCGTTGATACACTGGGTGGCTGAGTTGAAGATTATCAAGTGGTCTGAAGGGGAGGTTGACAGTTGGAGAGGTGGATGTGAACGAAGATGGTTTCGAAAAAAACTTCAGCCAACCGGGCAAACAAGTGGAATAGGCAATGAGTTTGATTGTCGCTTGCACGATGCAGGAATAACAACCCAAAAATCTCCACAATCTCCAATTTTGGGCAGATGCGGGTTGTACTAAGGGCCACTTTGTTTCACAGTCAGTTATTTAGGTTTTAGAGGCGCACCAACTGCCAAAAGGCTTGTATTTGTTTCACAAACTTCAGGCCGACAGTCACTGGGCTGATTGTATCAAGGTGGATTGCACACAACCATTCACAGTAGACACATAAAAATAATGATTTTCCACTTTCATTGGGAGCGCCTGTTCTTTGTCTTGTATAAGTTTTAATAGATGAGTTTCGGGCTTTGTACAGTTAGTTAGTTATTTGGGTTTTAGAGGCGCACCAACTGCCAAGAGGCTTGTTATATGGCGCCCACAAAATTACAAAACCCAAAGAGTACTATACGAGTTGGTCAAGACCCGACAGCTTCAAGAATCTATACACTCGATGGATGGTACGAACGTGGTTCCCCAGCACTTCCGGAAGCGAGGGGGGCAGGAGGCAGCGCCTGCGAAGTGGTTCGTAAAGTGGACAATCCACCAGGACATGATGGAC
>JAQIWH010000496.1:0-48036 GCA_034695005.1 Cryptops parisi | reverse complement strand
ATATAAAAACAAAACTACTCGATGGATTTTGATGAATGAGGTGTCTATGGATTTGTCTTAGAGACCCGACCCACACTAGTTAATCACATCCATTAAAAACCAATATAGTGTACGAGTGACACGGGATAACGGCATCAACGAAACAACAAAACTGCGAAAGGCAAACCGATTTTGTTTTATTTTTCACCCACGGATGAAAATCGTACGGGTCCTTATTGTGCTTCAGTGTATCAAGTATCACTGCCTATATGCTGTTAACTAAAATCCAATATGGCAAACGCTATATGCCAGTATGTAAAGAGTATGCTTAAAAAAGAATTTTTAATGTGCTTGTTATAACTTAGCATTAACATTATAACATGTTCAACAATTTCTTGTATTATTTATTTTATGCTTGTCTATGGAAAAAACAGATAAAAAAACAAACTTCAACTGCAGTTACATCAAAAGCGTTGATTGCATTCAACTTTCATGATGTTATGTTCAAAACTTTCAGACCTTTCGTTGTGTTTATTTTAATCTTCACATTTAAATAACTTAATAAGCATGTACTAGTTGCTAGTAAACATGCTGCTAGTAAACATGCCGCTAGTAATCATGTTACATTAATAATCTGTTTAAAGTTCAGAATTGTTTTAGCTTTAATAAAATACAACACCAAACTTAAAAAGCTTTCTAAAAAAACAACTTTTTTATATCTTTAGTTATAAAATGAGTGTAAAAATTTCCTATTCAGTAACCACATGCACCCCTCGAATTCGGTTTTGCCTTTTAATCGGCTCTCTTTTAAATATAAATCATCGTATAAATGATTTTTATCTATGTAATTTAAAAATAAAAAAATTATATACTGTAAGAATTTGATAACTGTACTTGTATCAGTAAAAATCGATACACATGTCAACTACAAATTCATATTTTAGAAAATAAAAACCTGCTACAGTATGCACTTTTTGATGTTCCTAAACCATTTCTAATAGTAGCTATAGTTTTATTCTTGAAATATAAAAATTAGTAAGCCTATACGTTTAAAAATCAACAAATAACTCCCCAACTACCTACGTTCTATAACATTTAAGTGCAAAAAGTCTGAGTGCAACATTTTTTGTTCTTATTTTAAAAAAAAACTTTTTATTCATATTTTGTCTATTTAGTTACATCATTGTAATCATCATCAATCACCTCCTTTGTACATATCATTCTTCATCATCACCAATTGTCCCTATGGGATGTAGACTCAATAAATAAATAAATAAATAAATAAATAAAATAAAATTATTTTAAAAATCAATCAATCGAAAATGTGGAAAGTAGCACCACCCCCTTCGGTTTAACTCGGAAATCCGTTATAGTCGAATCTAAGTTTTACGTACTCCCATATAAAATGTGTGACGCAATGCAACAAATATATACATGAAGAATTACATAACTACAAAAATTGCACACGAAATGCATAAGAAAACATACATTACCCACTAATTCATTAACTATTGGTATTTGCAATATTTTCACACTGTAGCCTACAGTGTTTCGGTCGAACTTTTAGTTCTATAACTGCTAAAAGTCACAAAAATCAACTTCTCAGAAACAATGCTGCAGTAGTGCTTTCTTCACTGATATGAACTCTTTACTACAGTTCTACACAACGTTAACTTGTACACATGCCAGAGATGTCAATAAACTCTTCTGTGAAACGGCAAGGGGAAAAAACTGTTTATCAGAAGCAAGACATTAATTTTTCCCCTCATTCATTGAACAAAGTAGTGTGTTTTCATCCATTACAAAAAAAAATGGCAACTCTCTCAGTGCTCCTTATCGGCACGTAATTTCATATGCGATTTGCTTATTTTCTCGATATTAAATCACAGCCAAGTGTGACAGAAACTGCTTCACAAAAATTGATAATTATGATTTCCAAACTATTCTTAGAAAGTGTTAGCGCTTGTTCAACTATCGCATTTCAGGTAGAGGCAATAAACATGTTCGGACACACAACCCATAGCCTTATTTCGAACGACCGGGGCGGCGATTTTATTACTTTTTTTATAACACACTTTACGAAAATACATAATGAAGCCATACACACTTTAGATTCAATGAAAGCCAACATTATTTTCCAAATCGTTGCCTCTCCAAAAAACCATTCACACCTGCACTTCCTATTCAACATTCTCATGCAAATGCTACTTTCAAATTTCTTAAAAACCTCTAAATCATGAGCTTCACTCAATACCATTTAAAGTGAGAAAACCGGTTAAACTAAATGAAGAAAGTACCGGTACTTAAAATGCTTGCAAAAACACATTGAATTCAATTTATGTGATCACCGATAAAGATTTCGAAACGTCCCACACTAAACAATTGAGTTGTGTACATAGACAAATCCAGTTTTTTTTCCATAGTTTCGCATTAATACGCCTAAAAAAACGCCTAATGCAATAAAGACTAAGTCAATAAGCAATCAATGCTTTGGCTTTTAAGAACTTATAATCAAACGTTACATTAATTGAAGAGACTGGTGTAAAATAATGTTAAGTGAAAATTTTGTCAAAAATAACCTACAACAATTTTCGAATGTGTTGATGTAATTCGACCATAATTTTGAGCAAAACAACAATATTCGCAAAGATATTAGTGCAAGAAGTGTGAAGTAGCTCATAGAATGCAAGTTCAGATATTTAAACGAGCTTTCCTCGAAATTATAAAAATATTTCTTATAACACCCTTTTACACCAGGCCCTTCAATTACATTACAGTATGTCAATACTCTACATAGTGAAATGTATAATCATACATAGTGAAATTTATAATCATCAAGTTTTACAGTATTATCCCAGTAAACTGTAATGCAATGATATTCCTTAATCAGGCATAAGCTATATTACAACGTCACCATATCAAAAAAAAATTCACATTCTCCTGAAAAAGCTCTAACACCGAATATTAACAACAAAAAAAGTCAATGAAGATTTCTTAACCGTTAGCTAAAATTAGACGCAAGCTGTATGGTGATCAATAGACCTGTAACGTAATAAACTCTGATTTGATATTATAGAAGTTGAGACATAAAAAAAACGATAGCTTTTAATGCGTTAGCACCAACATTCATAGTAAACTGATTTACGATACTAAATAAAATTCTAATAAAAATTTAATGATAGGGGCGCGAAAGGTCGTTCATCAAGTGCTAATAAGAAGATCTGAACCTTCGTGCGACACACAAAGTTCAAAAAAATAAGCCAAGCTGCTTAAAAAAGTTTGTTTTTTAATTAAAAAATATACACAAACTTGCAAAATTTCCGAAACGATTAAGATGATTTCGCATAAATTATTGGGACACCCCGTACGGCACTATTAGTGAGACGCTAGCTGACATTGATTACTTAAGGCTAAATTTAAAGCAAGTGCAGTAAACAGTGTTTACTCTGGCAACTAAGAAGCAAACAGATTAAAACTTGTTCGACTTCGTATACGTTTCTTTAAATACTACCAAGATCAAGGTGATTTAGTAACTACACGGATCTACATAGAATCTTACGTTGGGGGATCAATATCTTAAGTAGATGATTAATATGTAGCAAACAGAACTAGTTTCTGCAACAACCAATGCGAATACAGGGATTCTCGTTTTATATGGTTAACGCTTTACGAAAAACCTCGCATCAATAAACGAAATGAAAACGAAAACAAAACATAGTACATTATAAATGTTTTGTAGGAATACTCTTTATAGGTTATGCAGTATACCCTACTGCCATATACAGTCATACAGATATATTGTATGTAAATAACGCCAAAGAATACACGTTTTATTTCTGCATGTTTTGACTTACGCGAATTAAAATCTATGTGCAATCTTTGAGTAATTCGGTATTCACTTTATGCATGTTTTGAGACACTCCATTTTTTATTTCTGCACGTTTCGGTTTGTGCGAATCTTGATTTATGAGAATTTTGGTTTATGGGAATTTAAATTTATGCGATCGTTGATTAATTCGATATTTGATTTATGCGAGTTTTGAATAATTTCATATTTGATTTCTGCAATATTTATTTCTATAATTAATTATATATGCGATTTTTTCACATTGGAATTATGCGGGTTTTTTATTTATGCGGTTCCCGTTTTATGCGTTTTTTAGTACATTTGACTATACAGTATATTCTCATAAACGACTGTAGATGGCAGTATATGTTCAATTTTCAGCTCACAAACTCACTCAGTCACAAGTGGAGCTGATTTAAATAGTATAAAAATGCATAGCTTAAATTTTCCATAAATTCCAGCAAATTGCAATAAATGGCAAATTGCAGCAAAATTCGTTATTAACGCACAAAACCGCACAATAGCAAAATATTATCGCATAAAAATGAGCACATTTGGCAGGATTTCTATCATTCAATATTAGATCAATCGCATATGAAAAATTCGAATGAATCGATAATTTCTTTCTTTTCATATTATGCCAAATAACTTTACGTTATAACTAACCAAATAACTAATGTTATTAAAAACACCAACTGCTTTAAAGTAACACGCCAGTAGGCATACTATCGCCCTTATTTTGAAACTCTTCTAAACAAGTAATGTTGGTTTATCTAAGTTATTTCAATGTTTATCATGTAAACAAACTCCTGTTCACGAGTGTGCTTCATGAAAAAAAGAGTCTTTGCAAAGGGATGATGCCGCGATTGTACGATTCAATGAAAACCTAAGTGCCATGCACCCCTTGACATTCTGTAGCAACAACTTCAAAGAAACTAGTTTCTGGTTGCCAAGCTTCCTGATTAGTTAGTTGCACAGAGCTTTCATTGGTATCATTGTATAAGAGTATGTATTGAACAAAAACAATCGGCTTTTTATAAACATAATAAGAACACTAGTTAACTAAGGCTTTTTTATGAAGAAAATAAACAACGAAAAAAAATTATAAAAAAGGCTTTTTCTGAACATAATGGGAACACTAGTTAACTAAGGATGTAAACAGCAGTGTATAGTATCTATAGAATCATTAGTTTAAGTAATTTCACAAGTAAATGATACAGTACGGTACATTAAAACATTCTATCGGAAACTACTAATGAAAATAAAGCAGAAGTCCCAGTAATCCGACGTATGTCGTATTAGTGCAAATCGTCAAATTACTGAATCTTGAGAACAAATCATTGTGTATTCATGCGTCACAAACTTAGAAAAACTAATCACACAACATAGGGTACTGAACCAAGCACCAAAAGAACAAAAAAAAACAAATGTTCAGCAGTTAGTTATTCAGTCCATCTTCAATATCATTACATTGCACACTAACTAATCAACTTGTTTTGTTATGTTTTTGTTTTTAAAGACAGTTTCTAGTACCAACATACTATCTGTCGGATTACTGAACTTGTTGGACTGGAGAGTTGTCGGACTAGAGAGACTTTTACTGTACTATTATACATCCAAACTGTGGGTAGTCCAAAATTACCGAGTTAAAAATGCCCATGTATTGTGATCTTATTACTGCAAAAAAAAACAGACATTGGTTTTGATTTACGTACATTGCATAGACGCAATGTAATACAAAAGACACACCATTTCAACAAAAGCGAAAAGAGTAGGGTTCTTACAGGAGGAACCGTAAAAAGACAAATTATAAAAAATATAACCACTTTCGATTATATTTCATCAATAGTGACTTTAACTGTCTGATAACAGTTCATCGCATCCCAATGAAATCAAAAGTCCAAATGTCATGATCAGTCATTCTCTCCGACACTCAGATTAGTCATTTATCAGACGTCAGTATTTCTGTACCTTGTGAGCAATCGGCTTAGTAATGGATTGGTCGGTTAGACGGTTATGTCTTCTGCACGTTAACCAAAAATCGAAGCCGTTTGGTCACGTGGTACAGGCATACTGACGACAGAAAAATGACTGATCCGAAAATGTCGAGGAGACATGACTGATCGTGACATTTGGCCTTTAAGTTGATTCCTTATTCGCCTACTGTATGTAATAGAAATGATTTTTTTAAAAAACATGTATTGATCGAAATAAACTTGATCTATAGACTATTTGTTCCAAATTACAGTTTGTCATTTTACTCTTGGAATCAGAAATTTCTTAAATTCGGTATAGTCAAAATACAGTGTAATCAAGCCTTAATTAATATTGCAGAATTTTCGCAAATGCACGAGTATATTTTTTGTGTGTGAAAGAGGAATTAGTTCCTCTTGAATGCCTTAATACGGATGAAATTAAGCTAGTTCTTAATGGAAAATTTCGAAAATCTTAATATAGGAATGCAACTTACTTCTAGATAGGATTCTTTAGTGGCTTAAGTTGTTTTACTTCCACATTGTACCCAAGTGTTTTGATATCTCACTTAGGTCATGATGGAGCAAAAAAATGTGGCTTGTCCTTAATGGAAAACTTCTGTTGTCACAAGCTAGAATGTGTCTGTTAATTCCCATGTGAGGTATTTACAGCATGATAAGAACTAGATGGCTGCCTGGATCACCAAGAGAAGTGAAGAAGAAGAAAACTAACTAACTTACAGCAAGTTGCTTACCAAAAGAAAACAAAGAAAAAACCCACCAACTAGAAACAATTAAAAAAACAAACTTCTGATTTACAAAAATTAATCAAGAGTAATATTTTAAGTGCCAATTAAGGTGCTTAACTTCAGGGTTTAGCAGACACAACCTTAGCACTCATCTTATCTCGCAATAAGACACAAAGTTCGATGCTTCAATAAAGTGAATGAAAAAAAAGGCTTGGATTACGTGACTGAAAACAAAAATAAATTGTGCTTAAAGTCATACTTATCTGCTAATACCTAAATGACTTGAATACGACAAATTCCAAAAAAAAATTGTAAAACTAAAAAATGCAAATTTTAAGCTTTTGCAATTGTTTTACTATCAGTAACTACATGATGTTCGTAAAACATTTATGCTGTATGTGTTTATATCGGTCAGTGTATTTTTACTCGAAATTGTAAAAATCTCATCATTGATCAATGCAGTTGTTCATATCTTTCTAAAATGTTATAGGGCAACAGTTAAAATAAATAAGCCATTAAGCTCTACATTGTGGAACTGTTTGCTATAAAAGATTAGTCTATACTGTAAAGCGACATTTACATTACAACAATGACATTTACATCAAGTGTAGCATCATGAAATCTAATCTAAATCCAACTTTCATAGTCCATTAAAAAATGCATCATAGAATATCACTTTGTTGGTGCAACAAAACTTTGTGTTCAAAAATCATTTTAACGTTCATGTGCATGGTGTGGCAATGAGTATAGCAATAAAGTCCATATAATAGATGTCGTATGATAGTCTTGGAAAAAAATAAAATAATGAAACTTACTCCCTGTCTAAAAATATGATATACACTTGGCTGTTTGCTTCTATCCGAAAATATGGTGTACATTTCTCACAGCATGTTAATTACAATTCAAAATTAATGTACATTGCGTAAATTAAGATATCCTATAATTAAGGGTGCATTGTTCTTATTTACTCATAGGCTTACTATGCTGATTATGAATATTAAAGATTTTTGTTTTATTATACAGGAAAATTCAAGCGTTAAGGCTGAAATATGTTGTCGAGCTTTTGTTGTAGCAAAAGCTGTAATATTTCATTTCGATTTTCAACTGTCAATTATTTTGATTTATTGTCTCTACTATGTGAAGCATAATTTTCTAAAGCTGTATGTTCATTATTGCAGTAACAACGGGTGTCATTTTGAATGACATGCATTTTGACATGACACATACTGCTAACAAAAAAAATTGTAAGTTTGAAAACTAACTTATATATCAGAAAGAGGACCACATTTAGATTAGTACTATGAGCCAATAAAAACCTATTTCCTACAACTGTCCATAAAGTTTTACATGTAATGTATACCATATTTTGAGACAGAGGAACTATGAAATACTTGCTTTGCTAATTTGAAAATTTTTTATGTCTAAGATTAAAGCGTGGTTCTCACTTGAGCGTAGACGCGACGCTTTGGCTCGAGCCACAATGTGTTTCAAGCCCGAAGCGCGGCGTATACGTCCTAGTGAGAACAACGCTTTAAAAATATTTTATAAAGATAGTTGAAAACTGAAGTTTTTATGCCAATAAGTATGAATTGTAAATGATTACTTTAATTTTATAACGTTTATTCTTTTTGCCTAAACATTTTGAAATTTATTCTGAACACGTTTCCAAGCTCTTAGCTCCTTCATCAGATAATGTTAATGTAATTGGAATAAAACAATTTTTTTTTAACAAAGAACCAAAATTATAAAAAAATAAAAAAATATGGTTAACGCGTTGCCAAGGAGCCTACAGCTCAAGCATGTATAGTACTGAAAAACTTTTGAAATTTACTGTATATCGTTTACTGCAAAAATAAAATAATGATCATCATCAAAAAAGTAATCATGTTCTGTATGTGCTTTAACGGGCACATTCAAAATGTAACATGTTATACAGTTGGTAAACTAAATATCGATTGGTAGTCGTCTTACAACCACTTATTCCGTCTAACTTCATATGAGTGAAATTGTGATACATATTTGAGTTCAGTCACTTAGTATTTTTAATACTTCAAGGTTAGTTAAAAAAAATAATTGTATCATTAGCATGAAAATAGTTTTTTATTACGCCCTGCATTTTGGCAAACCAGATACCCAAACTTGAAAGTTAAAGATAACCAATGTAAACTGAATACAAATATGTGATCGATATTTTGCATCACTGGAATGTGATACGAAATTTCATACATTACATAGGATACCGTACTGATAAAAGCAATTGAAATTTACGTGATACTGAACAATTTTTAACTACTTATAGCTGAATACCCTGCATCCAACCGTTATTCCATTACAATATTGTGCTTATTTTGAAGCCCTGGGATCAAACCACACTAGTTCTGGCAGTAATTCAATTTCAGGAGGCCAAGCACCAGTAAACCAAGTAAACCAAGCAACAGTGAAAAACCCAAAACCACTGCAGCTCTTGCAAATCCAGCTGACCAAACAGAACGCACACGCACGTGCGCGTTCTTGTTTTGCAGGGCCTTGTTTGCAGCAGCACTTGCAGACGTCTTGTGCAACATCCTAGTCTCCCTCATCCATAAAGATGTGTCCTCTCTTTAGTTGGGTCTCATCCAACAAAATGTATCACCACAAACACAATGGCTGAGGAACGTCAGATGTCTGCTGTTGAACCAAGGTCAAGGTTGAACTCGCCATTGCAGACGATATGGCGCCATCAAATGACTACCACTCATCCAGCAAAATGCAATCGAGTTCAACACAAGACAAGCCGCCAGGGCTGTCAAGGCCTGATAAGAACAATCTAGTCTATTTGGTTTACTCTCCGTAACCTTCAGTCAATCCAGGTTCTTTTCGTTTCCTATCTCGAAATGAAGAAAAAAAAACGACCAAGTCGAGTGGGGTTGACACTAAATTGGACATTTCTAACCAAGCCACAAATGTCTCAGCGACAGTTATGTTGGGGCGTGAATGCAGTATTTGATAAGGAACAGCAACTTTTCACATCCTTTATAGTACTAAAAGCGACCTTTCATTTTACGTGCAGATATCAAAAATTTGGTTGGGGAGAATATCAACAGCATCATTTAGTCTTTTTCCACACCTATAAGTGAAATTCAATAAATACGAAAATAACCCTTAGAGAAAGTAAAATCTCTTTTTTAACATCACATCCGTAGTCTTTGTTACAAGTACGGTACTGTACTCTATTTTAACTCTATACTGCTTCAGGCAATTTTATGTTTCCCTCACTAACATGTTTTTCAAACAACAGGATATAAGCTTAATGAACCATTGCGCAGGAAGAACAGTGAATACTAGGCAATGTGCAATATACTGAATTTTTTCTTCATTACATGAAGGCTAAATTTACAAAAACAACCTGTCACTCAGACAAGAAATCATTGGTAATACCGGTACCTTGTCGAAATTAGAATGTGTTCCACTTCAATAAGGATCATTAATTTTCATCACCATTTGATTGCAAATCATTCCACACCAATAACCCAAACATAACCAAATAAACGTCAGAATATTTTTGTACAATAAATGGCAGTTTATATCATTAGTAAGTTTATATCATTTTTGTAATCCATAATGTGAAATCTAAAAATCTAAAAATACAGTAAAAAACAATCTAAAAATACAGTAGTAAAAAATCTAAAAATCTAAAAATACAGTATTTGGTAGTAGTATCATGAACCTATCCAATTTTCGTATTTAAGTATTACTGTATATGTAGTCGCAACAGCTGCAAACTCCATGTTCACCAGAGCTCTTTGCAACTCTTCTCTTGTATGGGGAATTTACTGACAGCATTTCGGTTACTTGTATTCTGCAACTATGCACTCTTCAACTCCATACAACTGTCATCTGACACTTTATAGTCGTCTCTGCACAAAACCGTCGAAAATACAGACGGGTTCCTTTGGTGCTTTACCCTTTGTATGTACTGTACAGCAAGGCCAGGCCAATGTACAAGAAAGCTGATGAAAATCGATAATTCTTTAAAATTCATGTTTTTACACTCCTTCCATTATGCTTCGCAAAAGAATAATGATAGCACTTGACTGTTATTAGGATTTGCCTTCTTGCATCTTTTATCATATGTGTCAATGAACTTTCATTTTGAACATTTTTTTAGATTTTCACTTCACAGTTTCAGTTGTAGTATGCCATAACACACATTATTCGAACAAGTCCGCATACGATGGCAGCAACCTTCACGTAAAAGGTCCTTTTTCTCTTGTTTCGGTTAAGTTTACTCAAAACGACTTGAAAATCATTACTGTCAAGGCCTCAAGTATAATGGAGCGATGCACCATCATGGTAGTACTGTACTTAATTCGTCAAGCCACAATTACCTCACCTTTGATCTTAACATTATTTTGTTTATCCTCACTATATTACAGAAACAAAGTTACGTTAGATAAGACCAAATATTCATCACGGAAAGTCAAGGTCAGTTTCTCTGTTGTTTACATACAGTCTAAACCGTGTCTAAATATTTAGTTAACTGAAGTGCAGGAGACTTGTGCACATACACAAACACAGTATGTCTTACACGCTTTCTGCTTTTGTGAATTAAAATTATTAAGTATAATTGTTGTTTTGATTGCCTAATTAAACTCATTCGGTATTTTTATGCAATACTCTCTTATAACAACCCAAATTTTATAGGGCTCAGTACCATTTATCAACATAGACTGTATGTGCAATTTTAAAAATGCACCACCACTCAGTTTATGGCACTCAGTTTATGGTACAGTTGTTTAACATATTCATAATATAGCTTAATTGATAAAGTTCATTGTATCATGAAACAAAATAAAACTTACCCTAGGTGACTGACCGGGTGAATTAACTCTTTAGGGCTAAAAAGTTAATCCACCCGGTCAGTTACCTAGGGTAAGTTTTATTTTGTTTACCTTACTTTTTGTTTCATTATGTATTTGAGGGTGGGAAAATTGAAGTTGTTCATTGTATCAGAAAAACAAATAGTCATCACATTAATGACTGATTACATCAATGAATAGTTTTATTTAATAATCACGATATTTTAGTATTTATATCGATTCACAAAATTTTTTGAAGAAATATACTGCTCAAAGGACTAAGAATCAATTTTTTCTTCAAATGGCACAAGCCTTGGTTCTCCAAAAGCTCTCGAAACAAACTCAGGCGCACTATATCGCTTCCAATTGCCTCAAAGCCAAGTTTTATCCCTCTCCAAAAAGCAACTTCTTTCTCTTGCAACCCTTACCTCATAAAATATACAAAACTCCAGCATCGTGTCATTTCAGTGAACCCACTACGAAACAACAGAAAATTACTATATTTCTACAAGCGACGAGAAGATGGTAGCGTGCAGTTCTAAACTTTTGACGTTAGCTTTTATGAACACCAACAGGATTAACAAACTAGGTTCTAAATAAACTAAAACTCCTGCAAATAAAGAAATAAATTTTCACCATTCAGAACACCATTAAAACTTAAATATACTTATAATGTAAAACGTGGTCCCTGAAGCATGATCTAGCCTTAACAAATTTGTTTTCACCAATGACCTTTGATCTTGAAAGATAAAATATCAATCTTTCTGATCAATCAAGATTTTGAATAACACTTTCTTTCAGCGGAAAACTGTAAAGTTTAATTCGTATAGTGAATGTAAGTCGTATGAGTGTATTTTGAGGTGTGTACGATGAAAAACATGTACTATACTGTAAAAACATCAAGACAATCCTCCGTATAAGTTAACCATCACTGTACACACACACACAAAACAATAATTGCTGAAGCAAAAACTGTTGCAACGTGCTAGTCCTACAGGGTGTGTAATCTTTATCGATTTCCTTGAGTAACTTTGAGCAAAATGCTATGGGCAGTGTCCTCGAAGGGAAAATATTTCCAGACATTGACCAATGTCACATATTGTGCTAATAATTAACCCTCTGTGCCACATTGATTGCTAAGAAGATCCAAACAAAACGACTAAGAGACACTTTGGCATCCAGCCAACTCATCCTTTTCTTCACGGCCTACAACTAGTACTGTAGCTGTACAGTAGTAAAAACAAAATATGAAATGGTTTTGCAAAGAACTACCACAAAGATGTATCATCATTACTAAAAAAACACTACAAAACTCAATAAACCACTATAAAACTTAGCTTTTGTTACGTTACTGTGGCCATAAAAGAACAAGGAAAAAAATAATGTCGCCGAATAAACTCTAAATAGTGCATATCTCGAGCTTATAAATGTAGCAAATTCGATTTAAAAAACTGAAAGACTCTTTAAACGTTATAATACTGCAAAGAATGACTATAGCTAGATTATAATCAAGCAATCTGACCAGACTATTACTTTTAACTTGGGCATTGGTAAAATCTTGTTTAACAATGTTTCGTGTATAAGTACAAGAGGTTATGAGTCATGTTCTTAAAGTCCCTCGAAGTTCGCAAAAATCGCACACTGTATATCGAAATTGCCACGAAGTGGCAAAACAACATCAGGATCTGACAATGTTAGTCACTTGTGCACCACAGAATAAAATGACATAAATAACAAAAATTGCTCACATAAAACGAGCATCTGGGAGACAGACCTCTGTCACGTATTAGCAAAATCGATCGCATATAAGAAACTTGAAGATTGTTTGTAATTGTTAATTGGGTGAGCCAATTTGGATCACTATTGTATTGTTGATGAAGTTGCTAAATCATATGGTACAAGTGGAATCCCGATTTCCGCAGAAGAGGGGGAGAGTTATGCACCAGAAATCAAATTCACTAAATGTGAAATAGAGTTTATATGAAATAATGAAGTTCCGTTCCAGTCCATTAAAAAAAGTTGAAAACGATACCGCACAAATCAAGGGATTACTGTTAACCAACCATGAACATATGACAGATGTCATGCAAGAGGTAATACAAATTTATGACGGTAGCTTTGCAGTAGTATAGTAAAGCCATAGATTATACTGTATGGCTATCAACCAGTCTTTGTTTGAAACCGAGTTAAAATTGTTGTTTTTTTACATACGTTAATAATGTTTACCTTTCATCGAGTGACATATGAAATAGTTTTATAGCATAGCAAACAACATCCATCAGTTTCCTTTACTTCAACACATTATTAATTATACAAAACTAAGTTTCATCGATGGACGTTGTCAAGTTTATGTAATGTAATGTACTGTTGTTGAAAAACATCACGTTGATGGAAGTTTAACAAACATAATTTTGACGTACATACCAATACACTATACGTATTCAATAAATAATACATCCGTGCTTACTTACACTTCCGATATGAACACGTACTGTATTTGACACATTTTTGACACTGTATGTACCGTTGCTATCTAAGTATCATCAAAGTAAAGTAAAAAAAAAAGCAAATCGCCATTTTTAATTAAACGCAAAATTCCCTCCCTGATAAACATAACTTATCACCCAGTGAACAAAATTCTTAAAAAAAAACTTTTTACCATACATTTCAGTAAAAAATGAAGTGTTAAAAAAAAGTCTCCCCCATCAATGAAGTAAACATGTTTTCTTTAAGAAGTTTATATTCATTATTTCATGTTTTCTTTAAATTTTGCATTATACTACTAGTGTGCTATTTCCGTGGCAAGTAACGGTTGACCAGAAATGATAACCAGCAGGAGCGAGTCCACTGATCACTCTTTAACCCCAGAGCGGTTATTTATTTTTTAGGTACTTTCCGGTTATAGCCAGGCCCAGTCTGATGTTGCTATTTGCTTGTACTTGGTTATGGGTTTATGTTGCAGGTTAGGTTAAAAAAACAAAACAATATCATACGTTTAATACGTTTCTTTGTTTTTCCTAACATGCAGAATAAATCCATAATTAAGTACAAGCAAATAGCAACATCAGACTGAGCCTGGCTATAACCGAAAAGTACCATTTTTTCTTTATCTTCAGTCCAGTTTCATTCATGGTCAAATCTGGGATGCATACCAAAGTAGGGGAACAAACACCAAAGTACTCGATATATCGAGTTTAACATCGATATTGACGTCACATCCGTCTCACAGCAATTTTAGTAATATAAATAACAATATGAAACAAATACGTTGTTTACGTTTTTCTATGCCACTGAATTAAATAAAAATATTCCCTTTGTCCCAAAATATGAAACATTTATTTGACTTATTTTTGTCTCAAAACATGGTATACATTTCTCACAGTATATTTCGAATTACAATTCAAAATTTATATAATTTGCGTAAATTATAAAGATATTCTATAATTCAGGGCGCATTGTTCTCATTCACTAATAAGCTTACGTATACCATATGCGTATGATAGATTTTTGATTTAATATACAGGGTGATACAAAAATTTGGTTGAAGTAGGTTGTAAAGCATCCGTTGTAGCAAAAGCTGTAATAATATTCCATTTCCCTTTTAAACTGTCAATTATTTTGATTCAGTGTGTCAACTATTCGGGAAGCATAATTTTCTGAAGTCATATGTTCATTATTGTAGTCACAACGGGTGTCATTTTGAATGGCATGCATTTTGACACGACACTGTTTCAAAAAAACAAATAAATTTTGAGTTGGGAAAACTAACTTTCACACCAGAAAGAGGATCATATTTTTATTACTAACTTGTAAGTGAAGAAAAAATACAATTTATTATTTCCTACAACTGTTCATAATGGAAATGTTTTACATGAAACGTATGCCATATTTTGGGACAGAAAGAACATAATGTTTGCAGAAATATGTAGAGAACTACTAACTACCCCCAAGACTGTACAAGTGTAGAACTAAGTGAAACTCGCTTTTGTGATCGCCTGTCAGATTAAGCGGAAACCAAACCACAAGCATATTCTTTTTCCAACGAACTCTTGCTTCTCAACACATGAACTACGACCATCAACGGTCAATAAAGGCTCTTTGAGATTTTCCTAAGTGATAGACTGTCCTCCATCGATTTTGCAATCAGCACTGCTTACAGTCAATAAACGGAATGCTTCTAAGAAAACTAGATGCAAAAAGAAAAAAAAATACCCTAACCAACACACTGTTGCGTAAGACAAAAAACATTCCCAAACTAAGAAAAACAACTAGTATGGAACAACGTTCACTCAGAGCATTACATTAATTCAATTCAATCATGATCCTATTATGAAAAAGGTTTATTTTTTTTCCCAGAATTTTTCTGACAACTCATTTTCTGTCGAAATAAAACAAAAGGAAGGAAACGAATACAATTCTGCGGCACTCAAAAATCATTGTATCACTTCTCCCGATATCAAATAAAATCGTCGAAAACACAGTATTATGGTTGCCATAGAAATTTCATACGTCGATGTAATGTAAAACCCATTCCGATTTAAACTGAAAACATGGTTCTCGTCTTACCTTATAAATTATGTCTTTAAGTTGCACATGACAAATTCGGATCAAGTCACCTGAAAAAAACAAAAAGAACAGATAAGAACTGTGTGATATAAAAAACATTATTGTTATTTAACAATAAAAATATTTTTAAAAAATGACAACGAAAGTGGAAGCTAATGTTTTGTGGTCCAGTATCGATTCCCTAGGGTATCAAATATTTAAGGATCAACTTCTTTGAACCTCATTTTTTGATCATCTTTGTATTTTGGCGATCGGCCAGTGAGAAAGAGATGAAAAAGAAAGAACGTTTTTCTGCCCCAATTCCCCTTCAAAGTCTTCACAATTCTCACTCTACGCCCATCGATATCAATTCCGCTTTGTGATAAAACACCATCAACAACAAACAAACGCAAAGTGTCATCTAACTATTACGAGAGAAAAAATTGCATCTTTCGCAACTTACTAATTGTTCGCAGCTACACGTTATGGTTATAAGTAAACATACGTGTATTGCATTAACATTATTGCACTATACTTATAGTGTTCAGATAAGATCAATACAATAGGACTACTCTCTAGATACAGTAGTCATGAGTGTGAAAATAACAAGAAATAACTGAACTAGGAAATAGTACATATACCATTTGGGTTTGGCTTTTTTTACAGACGAATCAATTCGGTTCATAGTCATTCACAACTTCAAATTACAATACACGTTTCGTAGTTTTTCAGCACCTAATAAAGGGGAAAACTTCAATCGACACAAACTGCAAGAAGAAAATCCTTTACCAAATAAACGGACACATCCTTTACCACATCCAAATATTGGATAGCCATCCATTTTCCACCTTTGACAGACTGTTAACTAAGCATCTTTTGTTTATTGATTGAGTTTGTTGTTCGTTTATGTTTTGTTTTGTACCCTTTTGGACCTTAAGGTCTGTTTTCAATAAATAAATAAATTAAAAAAATCATTGTGACTTTTTAGTCAATATATTGAAAAACCGAACCAAAAACTATTGCACAACTTATCCCCCAAAGTAAGCGAAAATTGAAGATACGATATGTGATAAACTCGCTGACTTACATATCGACTTTTGTTACCAAAATCAAACAAAACTGTAAATAAATATAAAAAAAACTTACAGAACAAAATAACTATAAAAAGATTAGAGTACAGCGTGTACTGTAATACCCTCATGATAAGTATTAAAAGACCTGGTGTAAAAGGATGTTAAGCAACATTTTTGTCAAAAATGACCTAGAACCATTTTCGAATGTGTTAGATGCAATTCTACCTACCTAACGCGTAATTTTGAGTAATACAGTAGAATCCGGATCACTTTGGAACTGTGCTTTTCAATGATAACCGGCTGATTGATAACATTGAACAATAAAAAAAATACACTAAACAGCGTTTTGGAATCGACTGATTATGATATCAATAGCCGATTGATAACATTACCCGTGATTATAACAACCAAATTTCACTGCATGTGCAAAGATATTAGCGCAATAAGTGTGAAGTAGCTCATAGACAGCAAGGCAAGTTCAGATCTTTGAGCTCGATTTCCTCAAAAATGTAAAAAATGTTACTTCACACCCTTTTACACCAGAACATTCAATTAAAAGTGAATGTACTGTACCTGTATACTGTATATACCTTTACATATACTACGGATGTATTGGTATATATACCGGTACACTAGATAGCGGTCTTCGCTGACAAATCATTGTAATATATATTCATATCGATCTTTCTTTAATGAGAAAATTTTATTGATTCAACTTTAAGCAAAAGTTTGTAGAGGGATCCATAATAAAAAGGCAATTTTGACATTTGAAAATTCAATGCAAAATCGTGATCATTTACTCTCCGGTGCGTGACAAAGTGGCCTGACATTTTGAAAAATACTTCATTAAGCTGCTCAATGCTACTCGTCACATGACTGAAAAACGCGCTTAAAATGAGCCAACAACGTTCTTGAAATAGCAGAAAACCAATTAAGGGTTCCTAAAAACTTGTGCAGAATCGATCAAGAAGGTGGTTATTTCGAATCAACACTTTTATAGTATTAGGTTAGGGAAGTAAGAGACCTTCACACGCGAAAAAAAAAATAGTAACACTAAATCGCATTTCTATCACTTTTTTTACATTCCTTCTCCTCTTCAAGTGTATAAATTTTGCAGCTGCCAAAAAAGTGAAAGAATACATAAACATGGTAGTCGCAATGTCACGTCCACGGCAATAAAGCTTTCGTACTTTCGAAATGGAATAAAAGAGGACTAGCGCAATTGCACGGGTTCTCTTCATAAAACCTTTTTTTCTCTTCAGTTTCAGCGTTATTGCTTTAGTTCCACTAGAGTCCGAAAGATGAAAAATAAATAGCATTTTTTGGCAGAGGAAAATGCATGATCACGTCAGAAGTGAAAGCTAATCTCGAGTTATGCAAGGTAGTATGTTTTTGTTTCTTGTTTAAACTCCCTTCATAAAGAACCAAACTTTTTAAACACATTTCCCCGATGACGGAGAGAAACAACCGCATTGTAACGGTTATTGTAAAAAATCCATATATTTTTTTTATACTTGGACACAATAGGATAACTTTTGAAAAAATGTCTTCGCCCATAAAAGTTTATAACCCCACTTCATTACAGTTATGCGAAATATTCGTCACTTATAACATGTTATTGCTTTCGATCAATCCACCCTGTCGTACTACAAGTTCTCCCTTTACAGTTTGCATCTATTACACGTAAAACATAACTTGGTTTTTTGTAGAGCAATCTGTCAATATTCGCATATGAAACGACTTACTAACAAAAGAACAAAATAATAATTAATAATTGAAAGGCCTGGTGTAAGAGGGTGTTAAGTAACATTTTTACAATTTTTGAGGAAATGGCGTTTAGGATCTGAACTTGCCTCGTTGTCTAAGAGATACGTCACACTTCTACTTGCACTAATATTTTTTAACAAATTATTTTGCTCAAAATTATGCTTTCAAAAAGTAGAATTGACCGAACACATTTGAAAATGCTTCTAACATTTTCTACAAAAGTGTCGCTTAACACCCTTTCATACTAGACTCTTCAATTAGTATATTACCAGTAGTTTACACTTTATAGTAGCCTACAGTGTTTCATAAAACAACGGATTTTATTATTATTATTTTTTTCAAATTATACATCTCAAACGAGATAAATCAACTAGGTTTTAAAATCATCTTAAGTTATTGCATTCCATGTAATATACGCTTTTGTAGAGAAGTTTTGAAATGACTACGTGATTGATTACAATTGTTATCACTACAAATAAATACAATTTTTCGAACATAACATGAAAGAGATTTCCATGTAGAAATAGTGTTAGTTGGAAATCTATTCATTATATTGAACAAACAGAATACAATTTACATGATGTTGTCTCCATAAGGTGGGAACGTATTTTTGACTGACCCTGTATACCCTGCATATAAATTATATCCGAGATCAAAATTTTGGAAAACGTTAACTGCAACACCGCAGAATATGAGTGATACTTGTTCAAGGTTTTCATCAAAATATCCACCATTACTATTCATTTTCATTAATAATGTAAACGCATTCGTTGCATTCATTTTGCATTCATAACTGAATTACCACTAGCGTGGTTAACCGCAAGTGTCAACGATAGGTCCTACCTAAATAAATTTCTGGGATTGTAAATAATTGCAATCCACTTACTTGTACATAATATAGTAAAATATATATAAATACTGAAATTGAAAATTAATAAAAGCTATACAGGTATTATTATTATTTTAAAATCTGTCAAACCTTTTATCATTACACCATCCTGCGATGTCAGAAAAACGTATATTTTGTTCACAATTTATATAAATTGTGAAATTTAAAGCTGTTGCTTTAAGTCGTATTTAAAACTCGCTGCCTCCAGTTAAATATACAGTAATCTTCTTTTTTCTATTTTGTTTTTATTATTATTTCATTTAAAAGTAATTGGATTTGAAGAAGAACTGACAAACAAGTGACTAAGTACTGTACACAAACTATAACATAAATTAAATTAAGCGGTTGCGAGTATAGCTTTTCTATTCTTTGGGTGAGCTTTGTATCTTTAACTTTGTTGGCTGCGATCTCCTCCACAGTATGTCACTGCAATTTCATTCTCCTGAGAGTTTGATTAGCCAGCATGTTCAGTTTCTCACACGACGTCGTGTAACAGAGGTTTAACTATACTCCTACGATGTCAAAAGATGATAGAGCTTGGCAAGCATAAGGACGCTATATATGTTGTTGCATTATATTCACTATACGTCAGGGTGATATAAAAAAGGTGTTATGAAGTGCAAGTGAATGTGATGCTTGGAAAATGTCAAGCTTAGGTCAAAAGTTGGTGAGGAACTGCGCCTTGATGTGATTCTATGGCAACCAAGCTTGGTGAGCAATTTGCACCTGAATGCAAGGCTAATTGTAAAGGTAAAGCATAAAAAAGGTAAAATAAAAATAAACAACAACAAAAAAAAGCCACCAACAAACATTCGGGTTTACATCTTTATAAATGCTTAATTAACATTCAACATCCTCATCTATGTTCTTTTTTGTACATACAAGTACTATGTACATGTAATTAATTAATTTAATTAATGGTCAGAATATTTTCACAAGCATTTTGTATGTTTTTCTTTAAAAAATGTATCTTGTATTCTTTCTTTAAAAATAATCTATCAAAATATCATACGACTTTAGAAAACATCAAAATGACAAACAGCACGATTTATCAAATGTGAAATCTGTCTTCAAATATTTTTCACACGTTTTACTAATATGTTAAGCATTCGCCTGAAATTTCACAAAAGTAGACTAATTCCAACTGATATTTTTTTTTTAAAAAATCTATTTTAAGCAGCTTTTCAAAATGAAATCTTAGTCCTTTTTTTTCCTTCTAATATACATGATATGAGTTGATTTTATTTTTATTTTAAAGAAAAAAAAATCTACTTTCAAGTTGAAGATTTTTCATTTTCTTTTAGTTTTTCAGTTTTTCACACGTTAAATCAATAAGAGGCAAGATTCGAGAAGATTTCGTTTTAATAAAAATTTATGCTCTCGCGAACTTCTCGCATCAATAAGCAGAATTACATGACACCTCTTCAGAATAGTTTATAATTCTTTATACTTCAAAAAAATTTAATCCCGACAAAATACAATACCGGTACACTGACATGCATTTAATACACTAAAAACTCGATTATCCAAAATTCTGGTTCATAAGTAAAATATCGTCGGCTCAAGAGTGTAAACCTGCCAGCTCCATTTAGTGATATTTTCATGAGAAGCATGAAAGTCAATAAAAAAACAATAATTTTATAAAGAAAAACATTTTGATCATATATTTGCACTATGTTAAAAATCGAATTGAGTTGAGCTAGTTTTCTTAGTCGATGCTACTTACCATTCGAAAGTAATGTTAATCTTAAAATAAGTCAAAATGGAGTTAGCAGGTTTTCACTCTAAAAGCCGACGATATGTCATGTCAATATGAAAATCGATACTTTATCGAAAATCATTGACATGATCGGTAGCTAGGAATAATTTATCAAACAAATGATTATAATACTGTACATACATTATGTTCATTAAATTTTCACGTTTTTCAAATTGTACAACGTTGGCTATTTTATTAAATACCAAACAGGACATTTACATTAAAATTTTTCATCAACCGAATTTGTCTTGGTCCCATCACATTCGGATAATCGAATTTGTAGTGTAAGTTGAAACGCGTGTTCAATGCGAACGTGAGATGGGTTTGCGAAAATCAAAATTATTATAACTGAATCATCTTAATAAACAAACCAGGTAAAAAAAATTCAATTTCAGAAAAAGATGATTTGCATATGCTTTGTCCATAGGATTGCATGTTATTCCGATTAGTTCATAGTGGCATGTAACTCTCTCTAATTGGTCCAGCGATATAAATTCTTAGCTTATTCCTAGATCATGACTTATTGGCCTCATTTCATGCAATAACTCAGAAATTCTCACAAATCGAATCGAAAATTGCAAAAATCGAAAATGGAATTACTCAAAACTCGCATAAGTCGAATGTCACATTACTCAAAAGTCGCATTAAAATAGATTCGCATAAATTAAAATTACCATAAATCAAAACTTGCAGAAATCAAAAATGGTATAACTCAAAACTCGCATCAAACGAATATCGAATTTCTCAAAGATCACATAATTCTAAATTCACATAAAGCATATTTTTAAAAAAAAATTCTTAATGTACTTGTTTCTTAATGTAAGTTGTATTAAAATCTATGCTTATGCTCACTCGACTTCATAAAATATGTAACAAAATATTGTATGAATATTGGAGATTGTACTTGATTTTTTCTGATTCATTCAATCCTATTCGCTTCAATTGCTATAAGTGCATCAACAATTTGTCGAACAATGAATTGAAAGTTTCTAGTAAAAAATTTCTACCATTGCCTTTGATTGGTTTTCTATTATTGTCCTCCAAAAAACCCACTCGAATGACAAAGGCAAAGCTTTTATTGGGTGCAATATCATCCATGGATAGGTTTACAATTATATTTCAATGTTATCGTCTTTACCATAGGTAGCTCTCAGAATTTTGGAGAAATAAACTATTTTTTTTAAAATAATATATTGAAATTATCTATTGGTAAAAAAAGTCATATGTGGTAAAAAAAAATCAAGAAAGCGAACTTTTTTGTATGTTACAAAAAAGTTCAAAATTCTCCAAGTCTCAAATAAAAGAAATTACTATACAAATTCCAGCCATACAGTACATGCATAGTAGAATAAGATTCCTATAAATTGAATAAATATTCCAAAAATTCAATAATATAAAATGAACAAAGGGTATAGCAGTAAGAATAAAATGTCAATGACATGTCCCATAAATTAAATTCCAAATTTCAAAAAACTTGATTAGAGTGCATCGGCGGTAACGACAGATTCCTGGTTTGATCCCAGGAAGACATTTATTTTTTCATCCTTGTTTTGTATTCAAAATGACAGTCATGCGAAATAATAATCCAATGCAAGATTGACGTTCATGTAAAATCCAATGTAACCTATAAACCTACCAATTCGAATTTACTTTGCAAATCGGCAGAAAAAACAATCTTCTGTACTACCTTTTTTTTAGAAACCAGCAAATATAATAGTTTTTTGTACCCCTTTTTTATTTTAAAAAAGTCATGCGAAAAACGTATGAGTTGTGGCATGAAGTTTTATAATACTACAAGTAGTTTCAAATTATCAAACAAAAGAGGTTACTGTATGAATTCAAGCTATATACAGATATAATGCAATTACTTGAATAAGACTTGTAACTAAAAATAAAAAGCCAATTTTTTTTTTTGAAATATTTTTTTCTATAACAGTAAGTTATTTCAGATATTTTATCAAAATGTAAAAAGTAAATAAATGTACTAGTAGTTACAAAATATCAATGAGTCATGCAAAACAAATAAATAAATAAATAAATAAATAAAGGGAAAAATGATAATATAAAATCCAATGTTGTATACCAATCTGTATTTATTTGTACTATACTGTATTTTTTAATGTAATACTAAGTATACGTAATACATGTACACATCCTGAGCACATAAAAAAATAACTGAATACGAGGTTATATTAAAAATTTGAAGTCCTGACGAAAATCTTTTTATTCTTCAATACTCGTCTCGAACGATCCCAACAGTTACTAAAAAAAAAAGATGTGGACATGGGTTTTTCAGTTCGATATATCAAACATATGTTCAAGTAAACAATGTTTTTGTTTCGCTAGTGGCAAATTGTGAGATGCAAGAGCTACGACAACGTAAAAACCCCTGTGAAAACACTGTACCAAAGTACAAAAAATATTTTGAGGACAACACAAAACAGTTTTTTCTCTACAAAAATATTATAAATAAAAAAATGGCAAAACAAATTTTCGAGCATCAACATGACTGAAGTACGAGTATGTGTGTTACCGGCAATGTATAAAATCCAAGCATTCTATAGCACGTCTATTCTCTTTTGGCAATATATGAAGTAACATCTTGTATACAACTGTTCAGATTAATTGAAGGGCCTGGTGAAAAAAGGTGTTAAGTAACATTTTTGTTAAAAATTAACTAAAAGCACTTTCAAATGTGTTAGATGACATTTTACTTTCCTTAACAACAATATGTGCAAGAATTGAGAAATCAGTTCATAGACAGCAATGCAAGTTCAGATCTTTAAACGCGTTTTCCTAGAAATTGACAAAATGCTTTCATCAATTTAGTCACCCTTTTACACCGGTCCTTCAATTATGATTAGTTTAGGTTGGTTCAACACATTTCTCTAAAAACATTCAAGATTACAAATGTAAGCTTATATGTAAACCTAACCTACATGCTTGCTTGACGTAACTTTTCCAGTGCTAATTTCACACATTGTCTAAACCAGGTTTGGCATTCTATAGAAGGCCTGGATTTCATACATTTTCCGGTAACACATATCATTACATGCAGTATAATGTTTAAAATACAATAGGTACCTAAAAAAAGTTTTGTTTCAATATTTAAAAGTTTGTTTCACATTTTGTGCAGTACATTAAATAACATTATGGTTACAGTAGGCTTTCCATCTATTTCAATGTCAATCATTTTGATCAAAGCTCAAAATAATATACTGAGCTTTTATGAAAATAATTTCTGAACAAAATAATAGAGATATTGACGCATGGAAGAATATACAGTATATAGACGGAGAGTGAGTAATCGTTTAAAAAATCAAACTCGTCATTTTCATTTTCGACTTCATTTCCCTTAACTGTACCCTACGGTATAGCCTATATACTGTATGTTTAAGCAAGTTTTTAAGTAATCAGTTAATAATGACACCCATTTTTCTCGAGTGACAGATGAGAAATGGCAAGCCTAAAAGGCACCACCCCAAGTTAAGCTTTGTTTCTTTTGAATTAAGAAAGAGTTATTAGTTTTAATTAACAATCTACCTTGCTGCTTAAAATAGCGCCAGGAGACCCATAGATTACTTGCCCTTACCACATTCATCTAAACTTAAAACACAAAGGTAATACAGTAAGTTTCAACGCCAAGCTGAACAAACAAAATAAATTTGAAGAACGTTTTTAAACGGCGCACCTGTTTTGTTTAAACAAGAAATTAAGTACAAAATTGCATTACCGAATGCGTTTATATTCCTATCCTCTATCTGAAATGATATTTTGTTCAGCATGAGTCAATAATAACAACGGGAACCATTGATTAGTAATCAAAATTGGAACCATCCTGTCTCGAATTTTATGTTGCTTTTTACGATTATCTCTGTGAAGCAATAATGGGATATGCGATCATTCAGCGTTTGGTCGTTCCAGTCTTTTATTATATTGTAGTATATCATTCATTGCCTCGTTCGAGCAATTTGCACCAAATAAAATTATATGTTGCTAACTGTGTCATCCAACTATCACAACTGCTAATCAATCAAACTTAGGAGTATCTAATTAACCTCTATCAAAGACATTATCGCGCACCACGTTTTATGTGAAAAATGCTATTAATCAGGTGTCCATTAAAATATCACATTACAACGGTTTCTTCTTGAATAATGTTAATAAAGTTATCATTCACCACTAAATTTAGGACCGAATTTAATGCACAAAAATTTAGAAAACTAGTTTGCTAGAAACGAACGTGTTCTTTATAAAAGTTGAAGTCCGAATATTCGAAAATCGAAAGTGTTACTTTGTTATACAGGATCCTCCAACAAATAATCACCTTGTAAGGTGATAAATCGATGGTTACTAATTGTGTTATGAAATCACAGGGATGGAGCAGTATAAATACAATGATGGTAATTGAAGGGTATATAACTACGTATTTAGTGGTTTATAAAACAACTACAGTAGTAGGTAACCAGTGCTATATCACGTGAGGATATTATTTGTTTACACTCAGGTGGTTATGGTTAGTTTTCATTGTGTGAGCTACATAAGTATGTTTTTACTTATTGTCATGGAAAGATTTTTTTCACGGACAGAGAGGAGAGCGACACTTGGTTTGCCTATTGTTTGTGTTATTTATTGAGATTGGTAATACCTCACTGAAAGCGTTTACGATGATCAAAAGAGAGAATGCACCAAACCTTCACAAACATTATTGAAGCATAATAATAATAATAACCAATGATCCTGACTTTATGTGATAGTTAATTTCTTCAACAAATCTTGCATAAATTGAAAATTGCTTTTATCGAAATTTCAATAAAATGGAAAACTATATAACGAACAATGTCAGTGTGGTGACCGGTATTTTCCGCACCTGGCATACACATTGTCAAATCACAAGTATACAGTTTCAGAAATCTTAACATGCTCAAACACCACTTTTTCATTGGTAAACAATACAAGGTGTCCACAATGAGATCTAAATATTTGAAAACATTTTTTTTTCATATCAGGTTATACAAATGTGATTCTTGATGGAACGGAAGCAGTTTTGTGAGAATTTTTTTGCGCGTGTCAAAACCAAAGTGGCGCTGCAGTCAGTCATTTTCCAAAATGGCTACTCTAAGCGACCTCGCACAGGCGATGATTGGTGAATGAGTGCATAAGAAACACATGTAATTTTTTTTTCATTTTTGTTCGAAAATATTTTTACAATGAAAACATCTTACACATGAGACATTATAACTCTAATAAAAATTTCAAACGTTTCTGACAATTTTTCGACATGAGGAAATGTTGTAGAACACATGACGAGTTAAGACTACCAACTAGAAATTTTTAGCGTTACCAGAGGCGAAAGTGTATTGAAGTCTAAGTGCTTCAGTGAAAGTGTATTGAAGTCGTATTTTTTTTTTATGAAACTCGAGTATGTTAATTACCATCTCCATATTTAGTTATGGTATATACGTAGTTTCCTTTAAACTGTATGCGATTAAAATGATTAGATTTCATGATTAGACACCCTGTAATTTACATTAGAACATACCATAAAAATAGTACAGTATACAGAAAACCCCGATTCAATTTTCTGACATTTGAGGGTTTTCCGAATTTACGATTGTATGTCATGCTATTTATATGTTAAATGTAATTTTCGATTTCTTAGTTTCATACTTTCCTCAATTTTACATTTCCTGCCCTACCAAACTCAACTCACGCAATAAATCAAAATAAGCCATAAAACTCAATAAAACAAATACAATAAAAAGCTATACTGAGGGAATACTTTGCATTTTTACAATAGCTTTGTTCCTTTCGTCGTTCCTGGCAACGATGCTGCATCTTAGCTATCCATAATAAAGAAAATTTTCAAGAAGCTTGACATTGGACTACTACTTAGGAGCGCAATGTTGACTTCTTCTTCATTGACTCTTCTATGCATCTTCTCCATCATCTCCGCTAAAAATGGGAGCTGAAGTAACCTTCCACTATTGTTTGCTAATTTTGTGATAAAACGATCTTCCATGTTCGCAGTCCCCTAAGAGTACTAAAAGTCCCTAGACCTGCTCCTATAGTGGTTAATGGGCCAAAGGAACCATTATGGTGCTCTTTCAGAAATGGCCATGACATCAACTACAAACTTGCAGCCTTGATGATGTCAACAATTGACAATTCATACGTACACTTTATGACCAGAATATGAGCTAATCTTATGTCTTTAAAGAGGTACGACCACGGCTTGTTGTTTTGAAAGACTCTTGAAAGATAAAATGCAAAGACACTTGAACCTATTTGACATTATGACGGTACAGTACTGTATTATAAGTTGGAGAACAAAAAATACGTACACGTATTCTACTAATTTGACAATGTTAAAATTTACTTTTTTATAAATAACTTACCGACGGAAAGTTACTGTTTACCACCTTTTATTTAACTTGGCTTGACCGTTGTGCGTGCTCGCTTAAACATTTGTGCGGCTTATTTTGACGCACTTCCAGATATCCCAGAAAGCTGAAATTTGAAACGTAGACACAGATCGTGGTACGTTTAATTCTATTAAGTTTGCATGGATCAATGTCGTGTCAATTTCGAGAAAATGTCACGTGAAGGTGGGGTTCTTCTTTTACAGTGATTCTGACGCTAACAACGACATACTTCAAATCAAGCATTGTTAAGCCAAAACAGGCGTTATTATAAATAAACATACATATAAATTACTTATATAGTTTACTACATAGATTATCTGAGCAAATTCGTTGGAATAAATAACACAAATCAACAAAAATATCTTTCCACACATTTGTTTCAAATACTGTAGTTTTAAAATTTGATTTGAAAACTAAAGCACAGTATCTAGATTGTACTAAAAACGAAGTTTTTTTCTGTTACTCGTTCTATTCTGGAGATTTATCGGAAAGCAAATTTTATAAATAAAACCAAATTTCACAAGAAATGCTAAGATAACGTCACGCTGCATTAAGAAGATTCAAGACCAACCCTCCATAGCTTTAAGAAGTATACTGTCTGTAGGTATTAAGAACGAAACAATGAAGAGAATGTCATCCAGGTTTTATATTGAAAGCCTTGACACTTTTTTCAACCGATCCGGATATTGTTTCGAGATAAAAACAAAATTCATATGATTAACATTCGTGTTATGTCAACTTAAAAAAAAAAGAATTATGTTAAGTTAAAAAAAATAAGCACATAAAACGTCAACGATGGTTACGCTGTCCTACCAAAAGCTGTTACATGGTTAATTAAGTTCATCCAGTCTTCAGAAAAAAAGAAGAAAAACCTTACATGGCATGAAATATAAACTGGGAAAGAGGTTTTAGTGGTCAGTCCAGATGCGTGAATCTAACGTACAAGCAACAAGCAACATTGCACACAAAAGTTTGGAAAAAAGCCAGCTAGAGTCAGTGCATTTTCATCTGCAAGAAAAACCCTGCAACATGTCGATGACATCGTTAACGAACTCTTTTTAACATAAAAACTTCATAATGGTTTTTTTCTCCCTTTGAATTTTTTTAATGACGAACCACCATTTGAAAGAAGATGGGTTTAATGAAATTTTAAACAGCAAAAGTTGTCTAAACTGGTGAACCTCAGGTTTTTCATGAAAAACTTGAAACGGTTTTTCTGTACAAGTAGTAATGTATATACTTGTGCAAAAGTCAATTTTTAAAATTTTGCAAAATTTAATTTTTAAAATATTTTTTTTTATACTGATTTAGGATCGACTATTACATGATTACCACTTTGAAGGGTTGAAATTCATGCTTTAATTTTGAGTCTAAGATCTAATCAGCAGAAGCCAAATTGATATGCTGTGTAAATCAATATAGAAGATGTACGGAGTGGCCTATAAGTAACTAGAGCATTTTAAAATCGAGCAACTTTTAAAGAATTTTTTTCTTCCCACGATTTTTTGTTTTAGATCATAAAAATTTATTTCTTGGAAATTACTTATGGGGAAATCCACGACGGAGCAACGACAAAAATAATCGAATTTTATCAACAAAGTTTTAAACGGAGAATCCCTCACAAACCTCAGAATTCAATCGGTGGCCATTTGAAGGATGTAATTTTCAAACATAATTAAACATTATTTCCAAAAAGTGTAAAAAAAGATTTACATAAGACTAAATGTGAATTGGCAAAAAATAAATTAGTTATTCAGTTTTAAACTAGTCTAACATAGAGTTATGCATAAACCAAAAAATCATAAGCAAGGTATTGCTTATGGAGAAAGTTGAAAACCTCAGCTTTAGAACTGAAGGGCTTCGAGCAACATAATAAGTAACATTTTTGGAATTGTTCATGAGAGCCGTTTTTCTTGTGAGAAACTCCATAGAGTACATACTGAGCAACAAAATGGTTCTCTATATTATGCGATCATTTCCTGGAAAATCCAAAATATGGTAAAGTAACTAGCTAAAAACAGTACTGAGAAACAAGTTTGATGTGAATATTTTCTGGAAAAAAAAACTGTGGCTTGTCACTATATTGCTCGAAACCCTTCAAGTGTACTTGTGTGATAGTATACATTACACACGAATGATATTTGTATAAAGTACAATACTGTACCTAAGACTGCAAAAAAATATAGGTCAACTTTCATAAGCGATATTTGAAGAAAAATTAATTTTTTGACAAAAAATCGTAGATCAATTTTATATTATATCGAATACTGCATGAGTACATACGATAACTATAGCATACACATGTAAAATGTAAACATCAAAATTATTATGAGCTACACAAAAAGCTGCTTTTAAAAACGGTGTACAAAAACGTAATTCTCAGCTTCATAAACTTGTAACATGGACAGTAAACTAAACCTTTCTACACGCTAACTTTGATAGCAAAATTTTGGTGAAGATCGATTTAGCCGTTTACGATTCATGAGAGCAGACTGACAGACACAAAAAGAAATTTCATTTAAAAGGAATGAAAAACAAAAAGATGCTGTCTGCTGTCCTGTAATAAAATGGTCACTGGCACATGCATATCTTTTAGGAGAGATATAGTGGGAAACGTGTAAGACGTTTTTAAGGGACCATAAATTATGAACGTCTTCAACAGACAGGCTCTAAAATCTTATAAAATACAGGCTATAAAAAGTTAAATATTACACTTTAAACCAACTAATGAAAAAAAAACTTACAAAATTTAATTGCAATCGGTTATACCTGACAATCAATATAATTACAGTGGAATATTATTTCTTGCCAATAGGCATTATAAGACTATAAAATATACTTGCACGCAATAAAGTTCTTAGTAATCCCTTATTAGTAATAATGTCGTTTCTTTAAAAGGATATGGAGAGATTGCGGTTTTGCTTATTTATTTATTTATTAAAAAAAACGAACATTTATGTAGTTTACGTCATGCGCTATAAATGTCACATAGTAAAATTTGACCAGCAGAGAAATTTTGAGAGAAAAAGGGAAGGGTAATAACTGATTAATTTAGTCACAAAATACATTTTAGAACTGATTTCAAGAAATGGTGATACAAGTACCTGCGGTTATTTTATTTAGAAAATCTGAATATTTGTGTTTGCCTTGCATGCTATCAAAAAAAGTGGTTCAACGATACAATCCATATTTCACTAAGTGAAGTCCATGAACTGAGTTTTGAGTTCGTGCGAAATGCGCATTCTACTGTAAGATATTGCTTTATACCTGAAAAGTGACAATGAACCCGCAGAAAAAATCTATCAGTCAGTTTTATATTGAAACAAATACATTAAAATGCTTTTTTTTTTTTAAGAATATGCTTTATATATGGTTTACGCGAATTTAAATTTATACGATTTTTCAAGTAATTCGATATTCGATTTATGCAAGTTTTGAGTCAATCCATTATCGATTTCTGCATGTTTCGATTTATGCGAATGTAGATTAATGCGATCTTAGATTAATGTTATATACCATTTATGGGAGTTTCGAGTACGGTAATTCCATTTTCGATTTCGCTAAATTTCGATTCAATTTGTTCAATTTTCGTTACATTAAACTCGTGCTGTTTTCGATTTAAGCGGTTATCACTTTATGCGATTGAAGTGCTGCGTGCAGCATAATGGTAAGCCACACCTTTTCAAACCCTGACATTTTTACATCAAACTGTTCCTCAGTACTGTTTCTAGTTTGTTACTTTACCACTTCCTAATTTTACAGAAAACAACATCATAATATAGAGAATTATTTTGTTGCTTAATATGGTACTCTATGAAGTTTCTCACCAGAAAAACAGGCTCTCCTGGTTCCTGAACAATTTTCAAAATGTGGCTTATCGTTATGCTGCAAAGAGCCCTTCAAATTCTTAGTACATTGGACTATACAGTATATATCATAAACGACTTTAGATGCCAATTCTACGTTCAATTTCCACTTCACAAACTCAGAAATGTTCAGTCATTCACAAGCGAAGCTAATATAAAGCGTATAAAAAAAAGATAGTGAACAAAATACATTTTTATTTTCTTCGAAATGAAAAAGGTGTGCAAATATTCACCCACTTTAATCTACCTTTTTATGCTCTTAAATAACAGTTTACTACAGTTCCTGATTGGAGTTGATGGAGCAAAAAAAAAGAAATCAAATCTTGGCGACCAGCATAACTTTTCCTGCTAATGAAACGACATTCCACAAGCATGTCGCGGTGTGAGCTGGCACATTTGCATTTGGAAAACGTTTGAGAACACAGACGTGACAGCTTCGAAATGATGTAAACTTGAGCCTTGAGACAATTTTCCCAGGCCTGTGGGTTAACACACTTCACTAGTCTTTGTACTCACACCTTCTCTTATCACATAAGAAAAAAATCATTGCCCATACAAGGTACCGGTATACAAAAAATATGAATTCAATGTTTTTTGTTTGTTTTATTTTCAAGATTTAAACAGTTGAGTTCGATATTGCTATTCGATCAACTAAATTAATAACTACAATACTAAAATGTTAACTATAAAAGTCATTCAAATTACTTAACCACTTACACAATCCATCATCAAAAACGGGTGCTAATAAAAAATAAAGAAATTTAATTGTTTATTAACTTTTTAATTTGTTTATTTAACATTTTTAATCTGTTACGAAAAATGTTATACAGACACACATACACAGCTGAAAACTATACACATTTTTTATGTAATAAAATTATTTAAATAGTTCATTCGTCGCCAATATAGGATAATTGAAAGGCCTGGTGAAAAGGGAGTTTAGTGATATTTTTGTCACAAATAATCTAGAAGCACTTTCGAATGTGTTAGTGCAACTCTACCTTCCTAGTGCATAATTTTGCAAAACATCAATACGTGCAAAAGATATTAGCACAAGAAGTGTGAAGTAGCCCATAGATAGCAATGAAAGTACTGTACAGATCTTTAAACGCATTTTCCTCGAAATTGTAAAAATGTTACTTAACACCCTTTTACACCAAGCCCTTCAATGCACTAGTAGTTTCATTATAACTGTGTATTACTGGTGAACATTAAAAAAATAATTTTGCTTGTTATATTTATTTGATGTGAAGTAATGTCGTGAAGGTAACGACGACAAGTTAATCGATTTTGTTCTAACCAGTTACATTAAAATGTTGTTCGACTTAAAACTTTGATGGCAGGCCAAGTTGAAATCTGTACTAGCCACTTTTGCCTTCAACTTCATTTAGAAGGAAGTTGAAAAATTGATTATGCGTGGACCTTAAACTAGTGGAAATCTCAACGCATTTTCGAACGTGCCCTGCCTTGTAAGAGCGGACTTTTCTATAGGACCTACCACGAAGTGATTTAACCTCCAAGAAATTCCTTTCTTTCAACGAAGAAGCTCTGTTCGGACTTCTTCTCATCGCCAAACAAGAAAAAGGCATGTGTACAAGGAATGCAATAGCCGACTTTCCAATATCTCTCTCTTTTCAATATTGAAATCTTTGATAAGATCTGAACTTATAAAATTTATTGTTGGCATTAAGTGCTTCTGCTTCCATATTTTAATTTGCTTAGAGAAAAAAAAAAGAATATACAACCGTATTGTACTGTACGTTTGATTGCACTTTTCGGATTTAATAACCGAACCAGTAGTTAAAAAAAAATTATATCGCACTAAATAGTTTTCATGCCAGATTAAAAAGTTGCCACTTGTGTAAAAGAGTGTTAACATTTTTACAATTTCGAGGAAAACGCGTTCAAAAATCTAATCTTGTTTTGCTATCTATGGGCTAATTCGCACTTCTTGCATTAATATCTTTGTACGTATTGCTGTTTTGTAAAAAAAAAGTATGCGTTAAGGTAAAATTGCACCTATCACATTCAAAAATGTTTTTTAGTCATTTTTGACAAAAATGTTACTTAGCATTAGTACCCTTTTACACCAGGATTTTCAATTTGTAGTTACATTTTCAAGCTTACTTTCTTATCAAGTGTCAGGAATTTAATAAATGTGAAGAAAACTCACAAAATGATAATTTTTTTAACTAAATGTATTCATTTGTTCACTGTACAGTGTGCAATGTATTCATTTGCTCATGCAGGTATTCGATATCAATTTATGCGAGTTTTGAGTATTTTCGATTGTTGCAAGTTTCGATTTATGTGAATTTCGATTTATGCGAATTTAAATTATTGTGATCTTTGAATAACGTGATATTCGATTTAGGTGAGTTATGAGAAATTCCATTTTCGAGTTCTGTAATTTCCGGTTCGATTTGTGCAATTTTTGTTACATTGGACTTAGGCGGTTTTCGATTTATGCGGTTCTCACTTTAGACAATTTTTGGTGCATTAGACCAGCGGTTCCCAAACTGGGCGCCGCAGCTCCCTTGGGAGATGCGAAATTTTTTCTGAGGGGCTCAGCTGTTAGTATTAATTGTAATTATCACTTATTAAGATACAAAATATATTCTGAAATATCCATTTTAATGATTTCTATACCCTATTAAAATAGACTTTTATGCAAATTTTTAAACTCGAAAAACTTTGGGAACCGCTGCATTAGACTATACTGCATATTATCATAAACACCTGTAGAAAACAGAATAAATTCAATTCCCAGCTCACTCACAAACTAACAAACAAACTCATAAGTAAAGCTAGTATAAGGCGTATAAAAAAGACTAAAATACTACAGTATAATCGTTTGTCAACTTCAATTTGATTAAAAACACTTTTTCAGCTAACTCAACGTAAAATATAAATAACAAAATTTCATCACTTTTTTTTCACGATTTTTCACGCAAGTTACAGTTATTAATCTTTATAATAAGAGATTTTTATCTGTGTTAAATTTATATGCATAGTAACCGATGAGGATGGCAAAAAAAATGTTATTATGAAAATGCTTTTATTGCTAACAAAAGCTGTTCCAACACACGTGCAAATCATTCCCATAAACTGCATTTAAGAGTCTACAAAGCTTTATTTTATTGGTCCATTCTTCTTTGTATACTGAGAAAAGTTCTATCGTTTAGTATTAAAGCACAGCGCTGCGTTACCAATAACAATAACACGACCAAGATTGATATTCAGGTGATTTTAATCACCTGGTATGCCTAGGTAAACTACACAGTAGCAGTTATCTTAATTAGAAAACTTAATTGACTTTTTTTTTTATGAGGCAGCAGCATTAATTCATTTTATGGGTTTCATAATTCCGGGTTTTAGCAGAGATTAAATTTGTCATTTATACCGAAACTGTGTATGTTAGGTATTACAATTTTTTTTTGGGTCACGTTTGCTCGTGAGTTGGCAATGGCACTACTAAAGTCATTTGTGTTTCAAAGTGGAAACTTTGGTGAACGAAAATTTAATTCATTTAATCCACCGATTGAAAACAATTTGGGAAAAACATATTTTTAAAAAAAGATCATTTTCAACGCACACTGTATATATTCCAAGTCATTGCCTAAATTAGAATTTATTTTTTCCTGCTTTTCGAATTTTGATAAGAAAAAACGTCATTATTTTCATAATAACAAAATTTAAACAAAAGAAAAATTACCGTTTAATGTCAGAAGTTTTCTTTTAGTTAGAAAAACACAAAAATGTTTAATTTTCTTTTAGTTAGAAAAACACAAAAAAATGTTTAATCAATATTTAATAACTTTTCGATAAGTTTGCGAACTTTCGAATCTCATATTATTTTCGAGAAAATCTTATAAAATCCAAATTCCTATAAAATTGATCTCGTAAATAAATTTTAATCAATTAATTCACGGGTTCACTGTGTTCCAAAAACATGAAACACAGACAAACACATGAAAGTTTGATGCATTGATGTGTCATGATTTTAAGTTTTCTATCCATTAAATCGTGAAATAAATTATAATTCATATTGTTGTAATAAATAAAATCGTTTTTCTGTCACTTCTGATTTAGGTATATTAAAGGACATGTGTTTACACTAGTATCAAGTGTGTCAATACGAAGAATTCATTGCTGCAATAATATACTTTAACTCAATTAAAAAGAAGTATAACTATAGGAAATCACCAATGATTAGAATATGTCTAAAAATATCAGACATGACAAGAAGCCACAAAAGAAGAAATGACCCTGTATTACTTCTACACGTGCTCTTCAACAGCTCAACGGTTAAGAGTTGCAATAACTCTCAACTCAATTGCACGCCTGGTTTTTACTGTACAGATTACATAACCCGCACATGTTGATCTAACAAGACACATCCAAACACACAATAGGTAAAAGTAAAATACTGGGAGCCAAAAACCACAATTCTCATTCACCACGTAATATCAAAATGGTTAAATAAACGTCAAATCCTATCAATATCCCATCAATGACAACAAAACCAATCTTCGGCGAAAAAATTTACAAAACAAACAAAAAATATCAAGCCTACCTGAAGATAGTGATGGGTTCGGGTGTGCTTACGAGCAGACGAATTGGATTTTTCAATAGACAGTAACAAGTGGATGGCGACAGCAGCAGACGCCTGAAGAGTTGGCTCTTGGTCAGATTTTTTGGCAGTCCAACCGTAGAAGAACAAGGACGTGCCAAAGAGAGAGGTCGTGTGGCAACTGCGAAGATGAAGAAGAAACAAGCAGAAGCAGCGGAGAACCGCTTCCGCGTGGCAATCGGGTGCGCCTTCACAGCCCAAGTGTGGTTGGTGACTGCCAGCAGCACTCAAGTGAACTAGTGGAGCTCCTGGAGGGCGCTGACGGCTTTGTACCATGGCAACTGGCATGTTCGGAGCACAGGCAGACACGTAAACAGCACATAATATGGGGCACTCCGACTTGCCTCCCAACTCCTCCCTTCCCTTCATAGAACGGCTGAACACTTTACGATGATGGGAGTCACCTACTACTGAGGGACAATGGTCACTGCCACTACTCTGCAGAAAAACCATAAAAAAAAAAGAGAGAATAAGTTATGGTTGAATATCTCAACATCAGCATTGCAAAGAAAAATTCAAGGTCAAGCTTGCAGAAAAGGCTAAAGGATGAAATGCATATAATCACACTGATTGAGAATGTGTGATATTGCATCTTATGAAATAATTTTGTATTTTAATCTTAGATTTTTTTTTATTGTACATTATTTTTTATCTACACAATGTTTTTATTGTAATTTCCTCATGCTTTGTTTTCATAATCCGTTTCATATAAGTATAGCGAGACAACATTTGTCATTCGAAAAATAAAAATAATTAATAAAAATAATAAAAAAAATCAAGGATATCGAATCTAGACAAGAATTTTATCACATCGAGCGTTAGTGACCTAATATGCAAAACGTTTTAGAAGAAAAAATTTATTGTACAAAATTGAAAATTCAAATTTCAAATTAAGCTTTCACCCATATTATTATATCTTCTCAAACAAATGGAGTAAAACAGATCCTTTACAATTAGCTAAAATACACATTGCTCATCCACCATGGGTAAAACCAAAGCTATAATCTTATACAAGCTACAAGTCTTACTGTATAAAGAGTTGTTCACTTAGCGTGACACATCCAAATATCAGGAAAACAAAGAATGTGAGCAACAAATTGGTCAGAGACAACATTGTTTGCGTATGAGGGACCTTTCCAACGGTGCTACTTTCATTGACCCTAAATTAATTTTCACGGAAATCGCATTGTTAAATTATAGACGATGAGTAGTAGGTATTAAGTCATAATTAGAAAATTGTAGCCGATGTTACAATTAGATTACAATGTCGGGTACTTTCCGGTTATAGAGAGGCCCGTCTGATGTTGCTATTTTCTTATGGGTTTATTTTGCAAGTTAGGTTAGGAAAAACAAAGAGACGTATTGAATGTATGATGTTTTGTTTTCCTAACCTACCTGCAAAATAAACCCATTACCAAGTACAAGCAAATAGCAACATCAGACGGGCCTCGCTATAACCGGAAAGTACCCAATGTCGTTTTATTTTTTTCTACAACAATCCAAGTGAAAGAAAAATTGAACAAACAGTAGTAGTTATTTTTTTAACTGTTTATTTTCATCCTTCTTTACATATACTAATTGCTTTATATAAATTATATAAACAAAAAGTAAGGACGAGAAAATTGGTGGCCGAACGGTATAATATGAGGTAGAATGGTGCTACAAGAGTTTCTCTGCAGAGTGAAGATCACCAGCAGAGCGAGTATAGTTATCCAGTGGGCAACTTTAAATTCGTATTTAAATTAACCACGCAAACTAAAATCACTCCACTGCATCGTATCGATGATTTGCAGAGACGCCTTGTAGTACCATCCTGCCTTATAATAAGTATTGTTTGTTCAATTTTTCTTTCAGTTTAATCGTTGTAAAAAAAAAAACGACACTGCATTCTGACTAAATGTAACTTCGGCTACAACTTTCTAAACATGACTTGGTACCTATGACACATTGTTTATAATTTAAAAGTGTGATTTGCGCTCTGTTAAATTATAAACAATGTTGTAATGTTAAACAATGTTAATGTTAAAATTGTTAATGTTAAATTATAAACAATAATTTAAGGTCAATGAAACTAACACCAATGGAAAAGCCCCTCGTTCGCAAACAATGTTTTTCTGACAAATTTGTTTATCACTTTGTTTGTTTTCTTGATATTTAGATGTGTTGAACCATCCTATATATTGTTAGCTATTAAGTGGCATGGTTGTCGACCGTTTCATATTCAATTCAGTACACGGGGTGGGCAACTTATACGCATCACGACACTTCATATAGCGTAATTTATAAAAAAAACACGTTACGCTTCTGTTTTTGTTTTTATAGTGCAATAAAATGATCTTATACTGTATAAAAATTGGGGTATTGTTTTATTAACCGGCCCCCTTGATTGTGGCCAAGAGGTATCGCTTGAGACACTAGCGGTCATTATTTTAATTTAACAATGTAACGACTCATAGAGACAAAAAATACAAATGGTAGAATATCACAAGTCATGTAATCCCTGTAAACAATGGTTGAAACATTTTTAGGATATAAATTCGAAACTAGGAAATTTTGAAGACCCATGCAATTCCGCCCCACCTGATAACCTCTGCAGCAGGTATATAATTTTGAATAGAAAACAAGGATTGAAAGCCTGTTTCGATCTCAGGCTGAGACATGAATCCTTGTTTTCTATTCAAAATAAATTTAAACATTGTTTTAAAATGTAAACGGGTAACGGTACATTTGTTTTTTACATAAATCAGAATTTTACTCACAGAAAGAGGGATTGCATTCTACTCTTGTATACATTTTAAACGAACCTAGTGAGAGCAAATTTAGAGCAAATATATTTTCGTGTATATTTTCGATCTTCTCTTTGGACATCGACAATCCGACTAGACAAAAACGACAAGAGATGTGGGGGCAGCTCAAAGAGCAACTAATCTCTAGTACCCTGCAAGATCAAATCATTTGGGCAATATTTTTAAAGATGTCAGGTACGGAGGAATGCAATTATTGGAGTATAACGGTTTAATAAAATAGTTTAAACGGCTTAAATTTAACTTTGTGACCTGTCCTGTCACTGTGATGTGACCCTGAGTTAATTGAAGGGCCTGGTGTAAAAGTGTGTTAAATAGCTTCTTTTTTTTATATAATTTCGAAGAAAACGCGTTTCAAGATCTTAACTTGCCTTGCTGTTTCTGGGCTACTTCACACTTTTTGCACCAATATTTATTTATTTATTTATTTATTTATTCATAGCACCCTGCAGGGTAAGTACACAAATACACACACAAATTTGCTAAGAAGGGCTACATGCAAAAGATTAACATTTCAGGTGAGTATTGATATACAATGTTATACATATCTTTAAACATGTTGTTTTACTCAAAATTATGCGATTGGAAAGTGAAATTGCTTCCAATATTTGAAAATGCTTCTTTGTCATTTTTGACAAAAATGTATATTAAAACCGTTACACAAAAACCAGGCTTTTCTATTACAGTTGATTGATTATACATGTCATTAGTAGTGGCATGTATAATCGATCAACTGTAATTGTCTCAGGGTCACAGTGACAGGTTTCAAAGTTGGGTTAGGCTGCCCGAAGAGGTTAATGGTCAAGTCCGGATGCCCAGCCTTGAGACAGGGGGGGGGGGAAGACTAACTTAACTTTTGTGACTTTTCGATTATTACATATGTTATTGCTAATGGTCGCTAACGCCACAAGCTGTGTATTTACATATGTTATTGCTATTGGCCGCTAGCGCCACAAACTGTGTCTGTTAGATGCTTATCGAGGATCCGTTAATAAACAAAACAAATTTTCATAGATCTATGAAAACATAAAAAACATAAAATTTTGGATAGGTTAATATTTAATCATTTAATTTTTTGTTGAATATTTTTGTTTTGTGCCGGTTTTGTTTGTTTGTCTAATTTATTTGGTGTATTTTTGGTCCCTTGGACTGTTTTAAAATAAATAAATAAATAAATAATAGAACAGTACCAGAATTTGTATATGACATCATACCACAACTTGGTTCTGGGTTTATTTCCCCGGTTAGATTAAGGAAAAAAATACCTTACCCTCCCCCCCATAAACCATACTTATAAAGTATGGTTTATGTAAAGTTTTTTTTTCTAACCTACCCTGCAAACTAAACCCAGAACCAAGTACAAGCAGGCTGACGGGTTAATACGGAAGTACCATGAATTTGACATAAAATAAAATTAAATAAAAAGTGTAACGATTAAAGTGTCATATCAGCCCTTGTTTCTTGTTGTCATCATTTTTATTGTCAACCTCTAGCAATAAAGTTCCAAGTTTACTATTTATTGCTGTAAATAAATCCTTTAACACACGAGGATTTTAAACATGTGAGTTTAACAGCAAATAAAAGTATTTTCAATATCGCTTTATTCGTTCATGTGCAATAAATTTTTTCCAATATCACACGCAATAATTGGAATATTTCATCGTAATCCATCTGAAATCGACTCTTTCTTCACGCAATTACAGGCTAATGGCTACCAACCGGTAATAAATGTTAAATGACAATAACAATAATATTAACCTACTGTTTATTACGTTTCTTGCCACTCTTGTATTTTTACGATCCAATAATACAGGTGAAAAAACCGAATAATTGTTGGATAACTATTTATTACCATTTATAAATCGAACATAAATTATCCATGACCTGCAAATGAAACTAATTACCGGGAAGTTTTTAATGGATAAGCATAAATTACGAATTTAACATTTATTTGTCCATTTACTCCTAGTCGAAACAAAATACGATCTACAGTACTGTATTATATGGTACTCTTAGCCAGAACTTGAAGCGGTGGTTACCATTCATATAGCATCAACACTAGTAAACTTTGGAGAAATAGTAGACCTGAGCACTTTGGTATCATATCAAATTCACTAACTATGTACAATTATCACATATTCATATTTTATCGAGCCACCGTTGATATTTATGCTAACGCTTCACATACATGTGTAACATTCTTTGTCATATATGATGCAGAAATATAGTATAAGAGGGTGTCACAATAGAATCTAACCATTTGGAAACGACATTAGTTTTTTTCCATATCAGCTTACCGGTATACAAATGTGATGCTTGAAGGAACGGAAGCAGAAACTAATAAAGTTTGCGGGAATTTTGTAGTGCACGTCAGAGTCGCAGTGGTGCTGCAGTCAGTCGTTTTCCAAAATGGCGACTCCCAGCAACAAAGCACCGGTTGTATAAAAGGTGCTTTCATATGCTGCGATGATATGCAGAAATGAATGCAGATCACATGGCATAAGTTAGACTACTGCCTAGACTTTCTTCGTGCCACTAAATACACTCAAGTGGAAATGCAGTGAAGTCATATTTTTATATAACTCGAATATTTATTTTTTTTTTTTAATTAAACGATCAATGAAGGATCAAATACATACAGTTGTCTGCCACGTAGGCAAACAAATAGATTCACTATCATTTCCACATTTTGTTTTGGTTTTGTAACCTTCAAATGGTATGGGATTAAAATGTTTAGATTTCATTGCGAACACCCTGTATACAAATTTTAAAAAAAAACTATAAACGTGGATGTTCATACATCTTCATTGAAAACCAGAAACTACATTTGTCACAGGTCAGGTCAAGGTTAACCATGGAAAATGACAGCAAAATTACTATTGCGTGATAGTGATGGGCCGATACCTCTCAGTACTCGATACTTGAGGTATCGAGTACTGAGAGAAAGTACTCGATACTGGTATCGATACTTGCTGAAAAGTATCCGATATAAATGAGTATAAATGAGTATAAATGAGTACAAATGAGTACTATAGGTTTTTTATTATTTTAACTTTTTATAACTGGGTTTTCAGATGAAATAAGTCATGCGACCTTAGAGAGAAGCATAAGTGACAACCTAAGCAAGAAATTAAATTGTTACTCTAACCTAAGCATCGTAAAAGAATTTTTACTGTAAAAAACGCGTCTATTATTGAGCAAAATCAACACTGTTCAATAAAAAATATTAAATTTAGAATAATTTGAGTTGTTTAGATTAGATTAAAGCATGACGTACAGTATAATGATACAGCAACATAGAATAATATTTCTTACAAATAGACTTTTTCACTTTTCTAAAATTGGTTGGAGGAAAAAATTATGGGTTTAAAATTGAAATCATATTTATTTGATTCAATTTGAAATTGAAATCTTAACAATCATATTTATTGCCCTTCATTAATACACGTTTTATGAACGTTGCAGTACCTCGGCTTGTCAATTTATTACCAGATACAAAACAAACTAATAAGTTTGCGGAATATCTTAACTTACACATGGAAATCATAAGATAAAAACAAATCTTACACACGAGTTCTTAAGATTGTTAATTTCATGGATATAAATGTAACTATGACAAATAGCAAATTAAAATTTAATAAAAAGTATATGCTAATGTTTTTGGACCAACCTAAAGATATTAATGCTCATTTTATAAAAAAAAATAAATACAAATGGAAAAGTATCAATTTGGATAATAATTCCAATAGAAACCTTGAAAATTTTACTGCTACACACTCACACTTTCCTTACAATTCTATTAGAACAATCTCCTTTTTTCAATACGAAAGATGGCTATTAACTGCAAAAATACCCTATGTATAAATGCTTGTAAGGGTAAACCTTTAAACGCATTTTGAATTTCAGTTGTTAACTTTTGAATTTTTATTATGCTATATATATAATGTTTTTAATTCTATGTTTACATGTTTTTATAACAGATTTTTATTTTTTTTTTTGTTAGATGTTTATTGTGTGTTATTTATCGTTTTTGTGTCTCTATGGGACGAAGTTTAAATAAATAAATGAAACAAGATTACTTATTTAAAAAAGTCAAAAAAACCTGAATACGCATAAACTAAGGCATATAGCGTCTTGGTTTTTATTGGTTTTTCATTAACAGCATATAGCTAGTTACACTCGATAGACTAAGACGAATTCATAGACCCCTCAATCGTAAAAACCATCGAGTCGTTTAGCCTATAGGAGGATCTAAAGAACAATTTATATATGACATGTAGCGATGTAGCGACGCTATATTGGTTTCTAATAGACAGCGTGTAGCCAGTGTCACTCTAGAGACTAAGACAAATCCATAGACACCTCTATCATCAAAATACATCGAGTCGTTTAGCTTATAAAGGGTCTAAAGAATAATTGCTAAATGGCATGTAGCTTGCGCATATTGTTTTTTTGGTGACAAAGTTTAGTCAGTGTTACTCGAGAAACTGAGACAAATCCATAGACACCTATTCATCAAAATCTATTAGCCTGTAGGAAGTGAGAAACCAACATTGGATACATAAGCCTACGTACATACATAGGCCTACATACAACCGAAAAACATAACATAACTCTCCTTCTTAGCGAAGTCGGGCAGAAAGTGTCATCAGGTCAGGGAAAAAAATACAGTACTTGAACGCAAACTAAATAAAATAGTAAATTAAATTGTGTGAATTAAGATACTGTATTATGTTGGATGCAAAGATGAAAAAAAAACAACGACAAGTGCTAGGTTTGAAAATTTCTTAAAAATCAAAAAAATTAAAAAGAAATCATGTAGGCCTATAGATAATGTTTTTTAACGTGTTTCTTCATTTTAAAAGGATTTCCATAAATGTGCAAGTCTCATTATTTCTAAAATGACGAACTTTGTCCCAATGATCATCTCATCAGTCATCACGAATAACAAGACGTGTTTTTAAAATTGAGTGAAAATTGACCAACTTATAGATCTTTTACCATAGCGATAGAACATTAAAGGGGGCGGGGGTTAATTTAATAAAATAAAAATGCTGACGGCGAATAAGAGTATTTGCTATTTTCTTTTTTAATAAATTTTAAAATTTAAAATAGTTCATTAATCAAAACGAAACTTTGAAAATATACAGATTAAAACAACACCTCTACACACCTCTGGGCCTAATATTTGTAATAAAATAATTTTCTAAAAATATGATTATTACATATGTCAATGGCAATATTACAGAATCCAGGTATAGATACTGTATGAAATTAGCATTGGAATAGTCACGTAAAGCAAAACTTCAGGTCAAGTTTAATGCAAGGCTTAAATGGTTTTCTTATTTGGAGAAAACGTTAACCTATACTTACCTCAACTACAGTAACCTATACAGATGTTTCTTACTTGGCGAAAAGTGACTCATTCCCTAAAATGCCTGGATTCTATACATTGCCGGTAATAAAATGATAATTTCACTCTGCTGAATTTGTTTTTTGTTGTTCTTGTATTTTAGGTGAAGTTTTCTTACAAATTACCTATATCTCAAAAACCAAAAACGTGAGAAAGGTCAAAATTGGTATTTAGATTCCCCTTTAAAAATAAAGAAAAACGTATTTCATCATTTCCCGAAAATCCAGTTAGGGAGTGAAAAAAGGGAATAAAGGGTGAACTTTTTTTAAGGGTATCCCTTTATCTTCAAAACCGAAGATGCTACAGACGTGAAAATTGCTATTTAGATTACGCTGCTAAAATAAATAAATCACATATTTCACCATTTTCTGGGAATCCGGTTGAGGGGGTTAAAAAAGGGGTTAAATGTTGGTTATTGTTTCTTAATCAATTGGATACTACTGAATACTGTTGAGTAACGGTTACGATTGTGTTGTCCCAGAATAAAATAATAAAAACGTGTAATAGTTTATATGTGCATCAAGGGTACATTATTATGCATTGTTATATTATGTAATATACATGCTTGTATATACTCATGAAAGCATTGTAATCGGTATACTCACCTGTACAAAACGTTATAACAATGATCTTATGAATTTTTTTGATGGATATAGATAGCTTCTACATTTTTTGCTTGCTGTTTGAAATGAGAGAGAAAAATGCTTTCTTCCCTGATTGTATTGAATCTCATTGACTTTGTTTGTTTATCTGTCAACTTTGTTTTGTTTATTGCCAACCGTTGATACGCGGAGGTCAAAACTCAACAAACACAATAAGCAATGTAATCGTTATTTTAAATCACGAAACAAGGAACAAAAACCGAACCTGAGCTTAAACGCATGATACGGTAACTGTTTCGTTTAACAGACACAAGAGGTCACAGCCATACAGCACCAAATTAGACCATCCAAATCGAGATTCGAATATTTGATATCGAATATAATTGCCTGTTTTTCAACTATTATTTGAGCATAAAAATTTTCAAATATTTTGAATAATTAACAGGCCTGGTGTAAAAGGGCGTTAAGGAACAATTTTACAATTTCGAGGAAAACGTGTTTAAAAATTTGAACTTGCCTTGCTGGAGATAGGCTACTTCACACTTTTTGCACTAATATATTTGCATACATTGTTCAAACTATGATTTAACACTATGCATTAGGAAAATAGTAAGTAGATTGCACCTAACACATTTGAAACTGCATTGCTTCTAGGTCCTATTTGACAAAAATGTTACTTAACACCCTTAGGCTATACCCTTCAATTATATATTTTTAATTAACTTTTTATAGCATTTTCTAAATATCATATTCACATTGCTGATAATTTGATTATGCAAGATTTAAAAGTTATTTCAGAATGGTATCAGAACCTATTATGAAACTTAATCCATTAAAACAACAACAACTAGTCATTGGTGGGAACAAATATGCCCAAAATAAATTAACTTTTCTTTGATTTGTCTTTGACCAACACCTTACATCTGGTCCCCATATAGAATTATTCATAAAAAAATTTGCAAACATTTATTTAGGTTTAAGAAAATTAAGTCTATACTCAACCGACAAGAAAAGTGTCAATTATTCATTTTAAAAGTATTTCCAATTGTCACTTTACGGCATAATTTTGGGAACGGATGCTTCCAATTTTCGGATCAGACGTCTTTCTGTTAGTTACAATCAATTATTGCGAGTTCTTTTTGCATGGACCCCATATGTTTCCATCACCAAAAAAAGTAAGTCTACTTAAAATACTGACTATTCTTAAACTAATTTGATTTCACAGATTAATGGAATTCATCCGTTTCTTACTTATTAAAACTCACCCTTTTCATCATTATTCGATACTCAATCTTTTTCCCGGAATAACAACAGCTTTAAATTTGTTACTCCACCTCTCCATGAATTATTTGCCAATAAATACCTAGTCACTTTCTCCCAGACATGGAAATATTTGCCTTTGTACTTCAAGATCATTCTCAAGCACCACAGATACTAATTTATCAATAATTTTTTCTAGCTTTGATAAAAAGTTATTTAAACATGTCAATTTTGTTGATGTTGGGTTCACGAATCGTATGCTTGACGACAAAGGAGTCAGTTTGACAAATAAACATTAAACAATTCATTCAGAAATAACAAAATGTAAAAAAACATTTGGGAGAAAAATCTTCCCATACATTCCATCAAGGAAGGTGAAACAAGAAGCAGCAGCAAAAACATTGCTCTTACAATTATGCTATCTTTCAACATTTAAAGAATGTTTTCTTTTTAAATGCATGAAATCATTGTTACCATTTCATTCATACATACAGATGAGTCATCAACATTGCTCTCAGGAATTTCACAAATGAAATTTTATAGTATATTCAATAGTGAATAATTTATTTATATTTATTTATTTCACAATCCAGTTGGATCAAATACAATAATACAAATAATGTAAAAATTGAAAAAAAAAATTGAAATCTAAAATAATATTAATGACAAAACATTTGCTGAAAGTGAGTATAAAAAACATTAGTAATTACATTTTATTTTATTTTAATATAATTGATATATAATAATTAATAGTGAATAATTTACTATTAAATAGTAATTAAATATTGTATCTATGTACAATATACATGTATCCTTTATTACTATTACGACACACAATCATGACCGATACCGAATTTCGGGATAACATGGGCGTATTTTGCATTGGTGTGTTCAACACTTTGAAATTCAGATTTTTCAAGAAAATTAAGTTCGATTTGAAACTGCTATAACTTTATCAGTTTTTATTAGCTACAAATTGCACAGGCGTGTTCAGCGTGCTCCAGCGATGCCGTACGTGAAGTTTGCACAATTTCTGGAAAAATCAAACACAAAGGCTTAGGTTTTTGTCGATTTTTCATGAAAAATGGATTTTTCTCAAACTTTGCAGGCATGTTGCAAGCATCACGAGTAATATTTGTGCGCAATCAGATCCGCAAAAGTCGCAAAATTACGCGAGTTACAGCACTGAAATTTGCATTTTTAAATCAAAACGAATTAGATTTTTAAGTAAGGCAACATCCCTGCAAAGTTTAAGCCGACAATCGACAAAAAAGAGAGGCTGTAGCCTTTGCTTTTTTTTTATCAATTTTGACCAAAAATCAAAAGTCCTCAAAAATTGCCCACACTTGGCATACAACATCTCTGAAGCATGCTGAACCCGCCTGTGCAATTTTAGCTCGATATTCGCAAAACCCACAAAGTTATGGCACTTTTAAATCTAAAAAATTAAACAAACCCGCGAAAATCGGGTGTTGTCCCGATTCCGCCCCTCATTTTTGTCGATTTTTGATGAAACATAAATTTGGCTTAAACTTTACAGGCGTGTTGCCTGCATCACGAATAACATTTTTGTGCAATCGGATCGTCGAAACTCGCAAAATTACGCGAGTTACG
>JAQIWH010000495.1:0-48124 GCA_034695005.1 Cryptops parisi | reverse complement strand
AACTTTATAATCATGTTCTATATGTTTGATTCTACTGTAACCGTTTACTCTAAATGAGTGTAAAATTTTAAAATAAAAATAAAATAAATAAATTGGCATTTTGCATTCGCGAAATGCGAATGCAAAATGTGCATCCAAAATTTCAAAATCCAAAATTTCAATGGCTTCATCCCGTGAAGATTTCAGTTTGGTAGCTTATTTATTAAGTTTAATAACGTTAAAAGAGATAAGTTTCTTGGAAATCGGTCAAGCCCTTTTCTTGCGTGATGTTCGAACAAACAGGTTAAAAAAAGTTCTTTATACTGTATAGATAGTAACATTTGTATAATTAGCGTAAGTATGCAGTATTGTTTTTTTACTGATCTGTGCTATGGTTTTTAAAAACTACACATTTTGGAAGATGTGCATTAGCAAGTATAACAACTGCTCGAATGATTCAATATGTATTGAACAGTAAGTGGTAGTTAATATTAAAATTAATTACAATTAGTTTGTCACTTTTGAGTAATTGGAGTAATCAAGTATGATTCATTACATTGGAACGAACTATAGTTGATATATGGTATTTATAATATTGCTAAGCTAATGATCGTTGGTATTTTTATTTCAATCGACTTATCAATAAACCTGTATCAGTTATACCGAGTGGCAATTACGTCGGTAATCTTAAAGTTACTCAAGAACTCGAACTTTGAATATTTTTTAGACTAAAAAAATGTAAAGAGTATGTACTCTGTAAACTATGTCCATAATGTTTTTTCGAAAGTGGTTTTCAATGACTTTTTTTTTTAAGAAACGATACAACGTAAAGCACAAAATGACACCTACTTTGAGAAATGTCCATGCAAAAAAGTGGTGCTTTTCGATACTTAAGCATTTTTTTGTTAGGATTTGACAGACGTGTGAAAAGGTGTGAAATATATATACCTAGCTATATATATATATTGAGATAAGAAGATGGGGGCTTAATTCAATTTACCAATTGACTTCCTTTTCACAAAGCGAGAAATTGAAATGAAAAAAAAAGTGACTTCAAATCTAACCGCCTTTACTCTCACACCCTCGACCAAAAAATGTAGTGCTTTTTTTTTCATTATTTTTATTTTGGAGTATATGTACGTATATAAAGTGAAAGTCGATTAAGCAGAAAATAAAAAAATAAAAAACTAAATAAAAATTTTTTTTTTTTAAAAACAAAAAACGACCAAACCAACCCTATCACCACCACCAACAGCAACACCAATCTCGATTAGTAACGATTGGTAGGTACAAGTAGCAAAGGCTACTGTAGCAAGTGGAACTTGTTGAGAGTAAGGTGCACGAGGTGATGTCTGGGAACAGGTTTGATTGAACACTGGGGAGCCGTGGGAACACTCATGGGAGTTTATTTGGGGTCGCAGAAGGTCAAGGCTAAGATGCTGTGCTGCTGTTGGCTCGCCAGTTTGTGTTCAGCTTCAGCTCGCAACACAACATCATCATCATCCAGCAGCAGCAGACGCAACAGTCAAAGCCACTGGGTTTACGCCTCGATTGTACCGTGTTAATTTTTTTTTCTCTCTGAAGAATTGACACACACCAAGAAACAAGTGCTTGGTTGTTTGGGTTGTTTGTTTTTATTGTCGTGTGTGCTGTTTTGAATGTTGGACATCGGTTAATGTTGCACCGTTGCTGCAGCTTGTTGCTAAGTTCCATTCCGAATTGTGTTCCGTTGGTGGTGGCAGCATGAGTAATAATGCTGATGGGTATCATGATTGGACAGGGGTAAGTGTCACTTTGTGTTTGTTATTTCATAAGTTAGAGGTGTGAAAACTTATTTCGAGTGTTGTGGGACAGTTGTCAATGTTGCTGAAGGTTCATGAAATTAGCTTGAAGATGTAATGTTTTGTCGCCGGGGAAGTTGTTTAAATTTCGAGATTGTTTTATTAAAAAATTGAAGGGTTAGTGAAATTGTTCGGTTGTAAGTACAGTATTGAAAGTTTGTTTGGGCGGTTGTGTTTGTTTGTACAGTATATGTTAAAGGTGTAAAAGGTCATTCCGACATAATAATAGGATTTTCAAGTGTCGTGGGACAGTTGACAAAGTTGTTGAAAGTTCAGCATTTGCCTTTTACAGATTGGTAACTTGGAGTCTTGTCACTGGGGAAGTTTTTTGATTTTGAGAGTTTTTTTTATTGTTTTATGTATGGGTATTTAGTAGGATTGTTTGGTTGAAAAAATATATTGACAGTTTGTTTGAGAACTTGACAAAATCCGTAGCTGAAGGTTCAGGATTTGGTAAATGGTGTAACGTCTCGTTAGTAAGAAAGTTGTTTGATTTTGAGGTTTGTTATTGTTTTCTTGAAAGATTGAAGGGGTAGTAAAAATGGGTTTGGTTGTAAATATTGACAGTTTAGTTTGGAACATTTGACAAAGATTCACACCAACCATTTGGTGTAAATGATGTGACTTTATTTCAGCAGGGAGATTGTTTAACTTTGAGTTTTGTTTCATAGTAATTGTTTTATGGAAAAAAGTGAAGTGATAGTAAAAATTGTTTTGTTGTTTGCTATTGACAGTTTGGTGCAATTGTCACAGTGGTTTTAAAGCAATTGTTGATTTTGTTTACCTGTTCAAAGTATGCAACAGTTGATTTAGAAGTTATACTAAAGTTTGTTTTCAATCAACTTTTAAGCGTTGTCATTTGGATGTTAGTGGAATCAATTACTTGAATTTGTGATAGTATGTACAACAGTATTATTGAATTGACATTTTGTCATCATTGAAGTAGTTTTCAAGTACGCTTGATATGAATTTTGTATGGTGCGTAACGCTTGTTTAGAAGTTCGCAACGCTTATTTTGAAGTTCGCAATGCTTATTTGCAAGTTTGTTACGCTCTTTATAAACGCGTGTTGTGATAGTTGGATAAGATGATTGACGAGTTAATCTAATTTGTTCACATATTTAAAAGTTTGTGTTATTTGTACTTTTAGTGGTTCTTATTTAACACTGGCAGATTTTTGTTTATATTGTACAAGATTATATTTACGTTTCTTGTAATTGATAAACTTCGTCACAAATGCACTTGTTACAACACACTGATTAATTGATGGCTTGAGATTCATTCATTATATTTTTATTGCAAATTTATTAGACTTTTCATTTTCTTTTCAAATTATTACGTATAATTTCTTTTGGTGAAATTTGACAACTTAATTCGCCTCCAATTTGTTCATTTTACAACCGTAAATGAAAGCACAGTCTTTATTATACGCATTAACACCCCTCGTCAGTAATTTACAATAATGGGCCTACAAGTGTCTTTTTTTTTTGGTTGCACCGTTTAATTTTTTGTGAGTCTTAATTTTGTTGAAGTGTTAGAATCAGTGTAATGGAAGGTAGCGTTTAATGCGAAATGAAGAACAATTTTCTAAGTGTTGAAAAAGCATAAGTGACGAGTGAATTATTTCTTTTCTTTGTGTATGTTTACAATACAGTATGAGGTGTGAATTGTTTACCACAGTGTACTGACATGTTTTGTTTTGTTTGTTTTTTGTAGGGCCAGTATGAATATTCCGGATCTCTGGGACCCAATTATGCCAGGGGAGAAGCCGATTTATGGAACGTTAATTTACAACCGACACTACCCCCTTACTCAACAGCATCTCTAACATTACCAGCTAGTACATCTTCACCACCCATTTCCAGTGGGTATTACATGCAGGTAATGAAATTGTTTTGTATATTATTGAATTTGGTTTACTATGCTAAGGTATCGCAAAAATTTCTTGTACAGTAGAAGCAGGTTTTTTTATACAGTCAGCTTTTTGTACTGTTGTAGTATTTCTTAGTTTGGCAAAATATTTTATTAGGTATTGTATATTTGTATTTGTAGGTACCTTTTGTAAATGGTGTTTTTCCCTGATTGGTAGTCGCATACATATCACAGTGAAACTCCTTGGTAGATTAACTTACTGAATGATCGGATGTAGTTATCAGTATCAGAATGATTTTATGTAGTTATAGAATTGTAGCTTAGTATTATGCAAGTTGGTATTGTTGATACGTTATCTTTATAATATCTCACCTTTCGAAGATTAAATATCAAGTGTTAACTTGTCAGTATTGGATATGGGTGGGGATGTTTTTTTATACAAAGAAATTGTGGCTTATTATTGTTTTATCGTTGCTTTACAGTGTAAACTGAATATTGCTTTATTGTTTAACACTACTTTACAATAGGTTAGTGTGGTTATTTATTCGGTGTTACTGGTTTTTTTTCTCTAATACTGCCACTTTGCAGCTGTGCTTGTTGTACAAATGTGTGCTCCAGAGATTTGCTCTCTCGCATGTACGAATTTTTCGTTATAACACACTTCATATTTCTTGTTTAAAGTTGTGTAGTTCAATTCTTATTGTGTGTAAGACATATCTTTTTCTTATTTGTGTAAGAGTTTGTTTTAGATTTGAAATATGGTTGGACCCGCTTATCTTGCTTAGAAGTAAGAACACTAACTAATTACACTGCGGTGGCACTTACAAACTTTTCCTTAAGAATAATGAAATTTGCAATGTAATTTAACTTCTTTAAGATGCTTAAAATGTGAAATGTTTTTGTAATGTCATTGAAGAGTTTGTACAGAGTAATGTTTTTATAAATATAATGAAAGGTCAATGCAAATCCATGTAAGACGTTTTTTTGGTGCTCATAAAAAGCTATTTGATGGTAACTTGGTGAACGAATTGAGTGTGTTCTACCTTATTTGAAATGGTGATGCCAAATTACTGTAAATGTACAGGTAACTCGGTTCGAACGATCAATTTACGAACATCAGCAATAACGAACGTCACAATTCGTACAAATATCTTGTTTTTCACTCGCTTTCTTATTTTATTTTATGTATCGTATACGATGAACCATAATGCATTCGCTGATACATTATAAGATAACGCATTGTATAGACTATTCGATGTTGAATACATGAATTCTTTAAAATGATTGCTAACGTACTGTATGCAATAGACATCGCAAAATCTCAGGATTGCAAATACACTTACCGATAAAATTTATAATACAACATTGTCTTGGGATGGAACCACTGTATCCGTAAACTGAGAGTTGTCTGTAGCAATGAAAACATTTTATAGCTGAATAACAAAAACCGAGAGCATTTTGGATTGAAATATTTACCATTAATATGGTATTGTTTTGTGTTTTTAATAGGGAAACGGAGGTCCTACAACAAGTACCTTGACCACTCTAACATCGAATCCACAAGTTCCTGTTAGACAATATGGCAGCGAGAATCATCCCGTTGACTTATCAAGTCCCCACCGATCGGGTGAAGGTCCACCTCATATGGATCTTGGACGTTTCCGAACTGACCGACCGGAAGATGACAATCCACACCACAACTTTAAACATGCCAACGGACTAATTTCATCCGTTTCCGTCAGTATTCCCGATCACCAAGGTAAGTTCCAAAGTCTTGGATTCACTTGTCTGGTTTTTTTGACATGATGTTAAGAAATTTGAAATAGTGATTTTTCTGACTGGTAAAATGTTTGCCAAAAAAGTAAATCCGTTATGATGGAGTGTTGTTATTTTTATATACAAGATTCAATATATTCAAGATTCGGTTAAGTTGTCCGTATTGATCACTTCTGCTCTGGGATGTTGCACTAGAAACTAATGAATGAAAAAAGACATGGTTCAGTTTGGTAATTCTGTTGATTTTTTATTGGATGTTGTGCTGGTTAACGAAAATATGTGAATGACAAAATCGGATAATCGAATATTTGTGGTTGTATAGACAAGCATGGAAAAAAACGATCTAGTTGAAACTTGACAAACATGTAACAAAGTTATTCTAAAATAAATAAAATTTACGAACCCCAGCTCAACATTAACCCTTTTGGTATCTTTGGGTAGATGCCTGGTTTCGCTTATGGCACTACTTGCTTGTACAGTACTTTGAATTGGTACACTTGGTATTCAAGATTTGGCTACTTTAGCAAAAACGTATTAAATATATGATTAATGAAACAGTGATGATCTATTAAGTAATTTTTTGTTTAACTAATGTAACCTTGTCTCCAAACCCATAACTAAAGTACAAGTGAAAGCGCCACAAGCGAGGTGTGCCGTCTAACCAAAAAGTGCCAAACATTTGACACAGCAACGACATTGGTTTATCAGTAAAAAGAAGTACTACATTGTTGTACAGTACTATTATTTTGCCAAAAAAAAATTCACATAAATCGAAATTCCACTGAAGTACCAGAACTTCAGAGTTCAGTCAATTGTACAGCAAAGAATCGCACTTTTTTGGCGCATAACGAGCATTTGGAAAGCCATTTCATGTTGGCGAAATGCTACACTGTATGAGAACTGTGGTAAAACTTGAGAACTTCTGGTACCTGTGTAACTGATATATTTCTAAGATCGAACGATATCTTCGGGGTTGTTGGTACCTTGTACGCTGTAAAGTAAGACGGTCCTTATAATGGGGGAAAGAAACAAAAGTTTTATATTGATTAGGGCCATCTTGTTCCAATATTTAAAAAAAGTACTATTCCTAAAATTTGGTGAATTGGAAATGAAATTTAGAGGTGGTTACCAGAGTTGGAAACGTTAGTTTGACACACAGGACGGGGAAAAAACAAAAGTTTTATTTTGAATACAGGCACCATCTTGTTCCAGTATTCAAAAAAAGTGAAATTTCCAAAATTTGGCCCATTTTGGATGACATTTAAAAGAGTCCCTCCATAGTTTGAATGATTGGTTCGAGGTAGCATTAACAAGCGATTTTTTGTAGCGACTCCTAAATATTGCTCAAAATTAACCTAATTTTACTAAAATTACTTGCAAATTTATTCCATTGTGGAATAAATTGAAATTTCGGTGGGACACAAGGTGTCCCATCCGAATGGATGGGACACAAGGTGTCCCATCCATTTTTTTTCTTCAAAACTTACAAATAAGCTACTGTGGATGTTCTACAAAAGTTGATGATGAATATAAAGATTGCATCGCGGTGTTACTTAGGTTTGTAGTTGTAATTATACTACTACTACTAAAGCTTTACTATTGTAGTTTTCTTAATTGATATATTAATACTGTATTATCAATTGTTAACGTTGAAAAGTTGATGTTCAAAGATGGCAATGTGGTTCAAAAAGGAAACGAGTACAGCACAATAGAATTGCAACGTAAGTTTTCGGTATTGCATCTCTATAACACGTGTTGTTCACATAGCGATGGGTAAGCGATGCCTTTTTTTGAAGGTTGTTTCTTTCATTAATTCTGAAGGTTATTTGGAAAAGTCCCAGGTATTGTGTTCTTTGTTGTTCACCATCCCAGTAATAGGCCAGTAAGCTTCACTGGTAGCTTAGGTGTATTGCGGGACAGCTTAGCCTTTTCACTACTAGGTATGCGTTACCCGAGTACGTTTTTACGAAAAGTCGGTTCGTTATACGAAGGATTTTTTTTTTAAGGAAATATCACTATTTATTAAAATGTCTATCTTTCAAATAGAACATGGTTACGATAAAAATTATATAATTATAAACAGTGTTATTTGAGGTTTCTAATTTGTAACTCAAACATTGGTTGTCGTTTGATTTGAAACTTTTTCTTTTTGAAATGAAAACACGTTTTCGACAAAACTCTTCATAACTATTTGCACTGAATTCGCTATGTTTTGGAGAAAATAGATTGAAAACTTATGTTTGGTTTTGGAGAGCAGCACATTTTCAACAAAACTATGCTATTTGAACTGAATTCGCTATGTTTTGGAGCAAATTTTTAAATTTAGAATACGATACTTTCAGATTCTTGGAATGGGAAGATGCATTTATTCAAAATTTTCATTTTGACATGAAATTATTGAAATTTGACATGAATTTTCATAACATAAGTAAACGTTATGAAATCAAGGTTGATTAAGAATTAGGCCTAAACTTTAGAGCTATTTTAGATATGGCTATTTTTTCCCCCATTTGATTCTTAAAACTGTAATTTACAATAACAGACTAAATTTATTAACAAACAACTCATTATGTGTCTTGTTTATGTTCGATGGTAATTTAGTGCACAATAGTAATTATCAATTTTTGTCTTTTTATGATAACTTTAATATATATATATAAAGAAATTATAATACAAAGTTAGCTTGCAATTACAAAGCACTTAGGCGTTTCATTCAGTACAACACAAAACGTAAAGAAGAATGAAATTAGGTATTTTTTGTAATATAGACCTATATATATGTATATATATTAATAAATATAAAAAAAATTGTTGCATTCCTATACAACACCATTGAATACAGGTTTAACTTAACATCTAGTTGGTGGTTTTGTTTATGATTTGTAACAAAGATAAAATATTTTTCTATATAATGATGAAGAAATAGTTTTGTACAAACAAAAATGAAGCGATCATCTTCAATCTGTATATAAAATATATAATATACAAGGGAACAATGCAGTATCATAATTATATAGCTGCGGTAATTAGCAGTGTGTTCCAGTTATTGGATCTTCTTTTGTCATCCTTCCGTGAGAGACTTGCATGGTTGCTAACGGAATTATTACAAACAGAGACATTGATTACACAAACAAAGTGAACAACAGCAAATAACAATAGTGGACAATGAAACATGCAAGTTGTCAAGCACAAACCTAGATTTACTGCGGATTTAATATCCACATTAAAGGGCTTGGTTGGGTTTTTTTTTATTAATATTATTATCATTGTTGTTGGTGATACTCGTGTGTGTTTATACAAATCGGGATCTTCCAAAGGGTCGATTTCGAATCTTTAACGAGGTTAATTTCCAGTTTTATTAACCTAACCAAATTAATTTTGGTTGGTAAATATTATGTTCAAGTATTATTATTATTAGTGTACTTTATATTTTTTTACTTTGTGAAAGTTGTATATTGTATCGTAAAAATAGGTACCTAGTACCTAGCCTCATGTACATGGAGTGTTGTGGTTAAAGTATATATGTATGTGTTGCATTATGAAACTCATATACAGTGAAAACCCGCTCAAGGTGGGTTGTTTTCAAGAAGATTGGTATAATGTTCGGTTAGGTGTCCCCCCGCTTGAGGCGCTATTTGCTTGCCGTTTGAATCGCTTGATTTTGTAGGTTAGGTTAGTTAGACAAACAAAAAATGTATGATTTAATGAATCCGTAATTCTCTATTAAGTATGTTTTTGTTTGATTAACTATGGCATATTACTGAAGTATGATACTCATACTTTACTATATTCTAATATGCCATGGTTTAACTAATAACTAAAATGGTTATATTCACATAAAAAACAACTTAGAATCAATCCAAAATGGTCGGTCACATTAACACGAAGTTTGTATTCGATCCAAAATTGTCATATTCCCAGAAAACGTTGAGATCCAAAACGATCATATTCATATAAAATATTGAATAACCTGGTCTCTAAACCCATAACCCAAATGCAAGCAAATAGCGCCACAAGCAGGGGCCAGGCGCCTAACCGAAAAGTCCCCCAAAAGGTTTTTCTTGAAGAATATCTACAGCTGGTTCTATTGTATTATGATGGTACGTGCTGGATGCATATTAGCAGATTTGTTCGAGCAAAGTACAGTATATGAGTACAAAAGTACACAACTAGAAATACAATGATATACAAAAATTGCGTAGTTGTTTTACGACTGGTCTTACATTGGTGTCCTTATATAAAAGGAAGCTTACATAACGTTCCTAATTATATGGTAATTATAGTCAATTAGAAACTTCTACCTTGTCTTAAAAATTATAATCTTCAGTAATTTATGATTGCATTACAATTTTTGTTTTGACGAGATACAATGATTACGTAAAGAATCGTCACTGTGTACTACATGTGCGTACTACTATGCAAAATATATCGTGTGATGGCACCCTACAGAATGGATTTTTCTGTATGGTAATTAGTTTGCATTTAAATTTCAAAGGAATTTATAATATTAAGTGGGTTTTTTTATAAAAAAAAAATTGATTATTGTTTAGCAAAAGTACTGGTTTTCCCCCATAAATAAGTTATCAGTTGAAAGATAGCTATGCTCGTTCCTGGGCCCCAGATGAGTAGGGAGTTGAATGTTCAAATTCATCGATAAACCCCCCTTTTCCTTCGATGATCAGGATTTGAAGTTCCCAATTCTAAATTCATCAAACATGGTGTGAACTTCGATTAGTTAGGGCTCAATGTTCGTTTTATAATTGTGGTATTATTTTATGATGAAGGGAAAATTGTTTAGAATTTTACTATTTCAAACTCCCAATTTTTCTTCCAAATGTCTAATTGTAATATTGATTTGAAATTTTGAAATGGTGTCGGGTGTACAATGTGGAACTTTGGAATAGTAACATTAGGAAAAGTGAAAAAAATATTTTTAAAGAATGCGACTAGTTTGGGATAGTTTACAAAACTCTGGAGGATAAAAGCAAAACTCGAGGTTCCATATTTGAACCAGATTTTGTTGGATGCTGGAAAGTTAGCCGCTAGTGGTTCTGAGACGACAAAAATCCGGTTCTTATTCGAACACGCAGAGTTGAAGGTAAATGCTGATAAAACGCTACTTGTGGTATTGGTAGTACAGTAGTTTATTTTTAAAAAAATTAAATACAACTACTGTACTAACTGAAGAGTGTAAATTGTATTTGTAGAGTACAATTGTAATTCCGCATAGTCCGAAAAACTTAAATTTTAAAAAACAAAATATACTAAACGTCACAATGTTAATTTTTTTTTAAAAAAAGTTAGAATTAATTAAAATAATAAACTTATAGTATACATGAAAGACCACTAATAGTTTAGATTAATTAATTAAATTTTGTAATCTATCTAAAGCCAAACATTGTCGGATTGAAGATAATGGTTGAATAATTTTAACTTTTGCGACTTGATGCATTGAAGTTTTGAAATACATTTGTATTTCGAGTGATTCCAATGGTTTTGAAAAGTTGATAATCCTTTAAAATTAAAGTTTTTCTTAAGTAGGCCTATTTAAATTTCAGTGAAAAATCGTGCATCAAAAGCTGTTTTCTTTTTTAATTAAAAGTACCAATTTTTAAACGCTTTTTTAAAAAAAAATATTTAATTAAAAACTGCTTTAAATAATTCGTGTTAAAACAGAGATTCATTTTTTTTGCCTTGGTGGAAATATCGAACACCTTGTAAAACTGCTCAATCGATTACTGTGTAAAAAAAAATAGTAAAAGGAAAACAAATGAAAAATTGTGGTATAGAATTTTGTTAAAAAAGCAAAATCAACATGGTTGTGCTGAATTAAAAATGGTGTTTATTATAATATTGAAATTATATAAAAAGAAGAACAAAAAATATTCAGCATCCCGACGTGCCTTCTTATTCGCAGCTTCACCATTGGCCCTGAACTAGGCATATCGTCCAGAGAGATTAGGGCGTGGGAAAATTTGGCGAACCACAGGTGTTAACAGATAATTAATTGCAAACAAAATAGAGATAGGACTCAGTCTCGGGGTACTTTCGGTGGGCTCATTGCGTATGCAAATTGTCCCCCCTTCTTTCAATATCAGACAGAGTAGGAATTTTCTTTTTTAAAGCGCCCAAAACATCACTGCGAGTTATAAGTGGTAAAATACAAGTGGTAGTAGCCCTAACACCGAACAAGAAAAAGAAAAATCTCGCCAAACTTTTGCTTCGGGAGAGACAGGGAAAAATCTGGGAAGAGCTGTGCCACTGCTGCTGCTGCTGCTGCTGTTACTGCTGTTGTCGTTTGCAAGCGACGACGCACACTCTTTCCAATAGGCTGTCTGTCTGTGGCAACTGCATCGAACGCCATGTCTCACCCTGAATATTCCTTTGACGATTTCTCGCCACCACCGTTCATGGAGTCGGGCATACATCTTGCCAATCCTTATTCTTTGAACGGTAAGTTCCCCGATAGTCAATCGATGTGTGTGTGTGTGGTTTTTGTTTTGTTTGTCAATAGAGGGTTTTTTGGGCGGTTTGTGTTTAACCTAAAGATGTTGGTGTCTTGTGCACACGACGTGGTGGTTTTCCCATCCCTGTAGATTTAGCCGTATGTTTCTTGGCTGCCAAGTTGGTGGGAACAAGCCGTGTGTTGGTAGGTTGAGTATCTGTGGTAAAACAAGCGTGTGTCACATGCTGCTCGGCAAAACGTATGAGACCAAATTTGGTGGTAAATCGTGTCACCAATTACTATATCTACAGTATATGTGATCTTGTTAAGTTGTTTGTGCTTTGTTTTGCTTCTCACGTGCTTTTGGGCAGTTAGTTATTTAAAGTATGTTTATAGGAATTTCTATCTTTTTGCCAGAAAATGTTATGACAAACTTGTCTTGTAACTAGACCGTTTTGGTATTTTTGCAATATTCCGTAGCAAAAAATATGGGTTCAATTGTAGTATTATTGACATGTTAATGCATAGGAATTCACATTTGTTAAAAAATATATTGTAGTATTACGATGTAGACTTATTACGGTTTTTTTTTTATTCTGTAGGTTACTACCTATATGTTTTGGATGTTGGTATTTATTTTTTAGACTTGCTAAATTTTTATCGTTTGGTGAAAATGTTAAGACAATAAGCTTAGCAGAAGTAGATGCTTGATTTAGAAATACTTAGACTGTGTATCAATTAGTTGTTTGGTGTTGGCATAAACTTACTCTTGTAGCAACTTTCTATCATTTGGTCAAAATGTTAAGAAAGAACTGTAAAACTTAGCAGAAGTACTGTAGATGCTTTGACATTTAGCAATGCTGAGAATGTGTATCAATTAGCTGTTTGGTGTAGACGTAAAGGAACTAATCTAGGTTTAGGAATTACTTGAAATAATAGTTCAGGAATTCAACAAATTGTTTTTAAGCTTATTTTGTTGTTTTGTTAATTGTAAAGTATAGTATTTGGATGTCATCATTCGGTAATATAAAAAAAAATATTTGTTTATCTTGATGGTTTTAATTTTGACAGATTGGTGAAACTAAAATTATCGCACCTTTATGAGTACCTTTTTTTGGTTATAGTTATGACATTAGCAATGCTTAAGAGAATTTCGTTGTATTAGATATCTATAATAATGACTTATTAAGTATTCACCATTTAGAGAACCTAACGTACGATTTGTTTGGATAGATCCAATCTTGTAGGTTTGACAAAGATTATTTCATGAACTACAGTACATTTAACACTTGCACTAGTCTTGTGTAATTCGAATTACCTGTAGTATAATTTCTATGATGGAATTGATTTTCATTTGTTTATTTCCAGTTTCTAGTTGAGTGTAAACTTCATGAATCGGTTAATTTTCAATAAACACTAAATCCATACCATTTCTTGAGCTTTTTGGTTTATACAAGTTACACCAATACTATACTATTTTCAATAATAAATTGTAATTATACATGGATTGACAAATAATGCCAATCTCACGAGTTAAACTTTTCTTGTATTGATAAGAACAAAAGCGTTTTTTCGAATTTTGTTTTGTTTTCGTCGTTTCTTGGTTTGTTTTTGGATTGCAGGATATAAGATAGGTTAATAAGTAGGGTTGTGTGTGTAATTAACTTGTCAAGACTAATTTTTTCGTTTGAAATTTTTTAGTTAAACCAGGAAAAAAATAATCTCGGTGTTCGTGTTCATTGTGTTTTTTTAAATAGTGTATCATTAATAGTGATCTCATTCCCAAGTTTGTTTACAAAATTAGAGACATGATCCAAAGAAAAATTCAAAATAACATCTCGATTGTAAAGATTAGTTTGAAGTCAATGTGAACATATGTTAGGCTGTCCACTGTGATTCTTCGGTGCGTGGAATAATTTTTTAAGGAAATATGTAGGTAAATACATTTTGAAAAGATATACACAGTATTTGGACTGCATACTGTAAGTAATTTGGACATTCACTTTTTGGAATGTCGAAAACCGCTATTTATTTATTTGTCTTTAGCTTTGCTTTATTTTATTCAGATATTACGGAGAAAAAAATGATTCGAAGACAAAATCCGTTAAGGGTATTTTCATGAGATTTTTATATATAGATAGAAAAGCGAAAAAAAAAATAGCACCGTACTATTCTGGCTGGCGATATGTCTTCTCGTGGGAACTAGCAGTTGTCTTCCTGGAAAAGCAAGAACGTCAAGCGATCAACAAATGATATCAGAGTTTGATGGCAGCAGTAGCAGCAGGCAGATGTACTCTATTATCCGAACCTTTCGATGACTAAGATCAATGATTTAGAGATTTGTTTCACTTTTTTATATATACGTTTTCTCGTGTTTTTTTAAGAGCTGTTTGTCGTCAAAATACAAGAGTTCGGCTGTTAAGACACTTCTTTCATCTAGAATTTTTACCACAAAGAAAAAAATTCTACAAGATTCTTTTCGTATCCCCCAAGTCGATTTCAAAAGAATCACAAACGTGTGATGGCATAATCATGTTAAGTTTTATTGGTAATTTCTGTGTAGTTTGATTGGTGGTACTCGTCGTTTGTCTTGATTTGCATATTAGGCCTACGTTCGTTGGAATTGATGGACGTTGGTTCTTCAGGTAGTTTTGTTTGTTTGTGTATGGTGATATATCATTAAGTTAACTGTAACGTAAAGTTGAATTTGGGTGTAGTGTTAGGGAGTTTAGTGTTAATGATAGTTGCAATTTCCGTAATAGGCTTATCTACAAAGAACATTTGAATTGAAGTTGGCTCTTCAGTAGCCTCATGTGTATGAGTAGGTGATATTTAGCAACCATTGTGTAAGACACTATTTTCTACATTTGTGGTTTTTAACTATACAATCTTTGTGTACCGATACAACTAAAGTCAAGTTTGGAAGTTTTATTTTAATATGCGAGTTTTAGGACTTCTGCGTCCTAAGACACTACCACTAGTTTTTGATCCGCAAGAAACAAGATTGGTGAACGTCACTTTTTTCTTGGTTTTTGAGATTTTTATAACAATTGAGATAAGCAACCCTATAAACATCATTTTGATGTGTTTATCTGATAATCACATGTCATTTGTGCTTTGAGTAGTTTGTGTAGAAAGTTGTACAAAGGACATTGGCCAAAGTTTTCGTACGCATAGTGATATATCAAGATATTATATCATAATGTATTTAATGACTAAAAATTGATCGTCTCCAAAAGTTGACGATTAGGATACTAGGCCTACACAATCGCAAAGAACATTTGTATTGACGAATGTCATTGTTTAGTAATGCTTGCGTGCGCGTGATAATGTACTGAAACGTAATCTGTCATTATACGTCACACATTTTATGACACTTATCATCCCACGAACGTTGACTGGCGAAGTGTAAAGTTTGAGAGTTATTTAGTTGTGAGGTTAATGTAAAACTAAATCTAGGTGGGTTTTTAAGATGATTTTATGCAGCTATAGAAATTTTGTTGAAATTGAGAACTCTGTACACCACAGTATTACCATTCATTTCAGTCATGGCGTGTTTTAGCATATCAATTTTTGTCACAGGGATATTAGAGTAGAGAGTATATGGCTTGTGTGTTAACACATTTATTTAGTTTACATACCAGCATACTGTATTCACGTCAGAACAAATAGTACGTTTTATGTTATCAAAATGTTATAACATGGACGTTGTTTCACGGTCTTTGTGCGTCGGACGGCGTCGATTTCTTTGTCCGGCAAATTCCCTCTTGGCAGGTCCGAAGCAGCACCATTTAGTTTATTATTCATTGGAGGAAATTATTCCTGCGTTAACATTTGCAATTACAGATTCATGTAAAAATTATTGCCAGTTTTCTCTATAACAAAGGGCAGGGACACGGGTATTGATTAAGGAGTCGACAATCTGAACAATCTGTCATGGTTCCCAGGCTTTCCAGCCCCTGACTCACTCAACTCTCCAACTTGGCGCGCAACGCAGACGAGTTGGTTATTTAGACATCCCAATGAATTACAACGTTGTTTACAAATCAACTACATCGTTGATTATTATAGTTTAGTTAATTTGTGCGATTTTTTTAATTTATGAAATTTACACTGTATATACTGTACCTGTATACTGTATTAGATGATAACGTTGTCACAACGCCATTGAAGCTTTTTTTTTTTATCTTATAAACGTTCATACAGGAGGACCTCAACTTTTTTATGCGGCAATTACGTACAGCGCATATCTCGCATAAATCGAAAATCCGATATTGAAATTCCTATAAAAAAAGCTTTAACGTTCTGTCATTTGTGCATCACGGGCATAATATCGCGTAATAGCGAAATTTTCTAGCCTATAACGAGCATCTAGGAGGATTTTCTAGTCTCATATTAGCGAATCGCATATAACGAACTCGCATGAATTGAGGACTTTTCTTTTAGTTATAAAAATGGTTAATACGAAAAATTTCTCTAATCCGGTAAAAATAGTTTGTTTGTTTTTTGTTATAAGAATACAGTGTAAAGGTGTTTCACTGAGACTAAAGTGACAAAGAAAGTTGAGACAGATTTTCTTAACGTTGTATTTGAAAGATTACTATCAGTTAACGGGGACTTTATTGTTTACCTTACACAAGAGTAGCATATGTATTTCTCTTATTGGAATGAATGAATTCGCATTTGTACTGTAACTGTAGTATGAGAAAAAGAACGTGCATATCAATGTATTCTCTCTAATGCGGTATGCCTCTCAACGTTGTATTTGAAACTAGTATATAGCCCGTCAACATTACGGGAAATTTGTAATTATTACTATTAAATTATTATGCGGTATGCCGGGTAAATGGGAGTTTGCGGGTTCTTCACACTGCTTACGAATTTGGGTTCATTAGTAGACTGTAGATGACCGTACTATAAATAGTGTTCTGTTTTTTGGAAGTTCAACATTCCAATGACCAAAACTTCACAGTACTTGAACACCAAAAAAAAACATTTTTAAATATAAAATTACAGTTCAATGATTAAATTAATAATGCATGGAATCAGAAAAAGATTAGTGCATCATTGATTTTGTGTTGCAAGGAGAAAAAAAATTGTAATGATTTTATGAAATCAATAATCGATAAATCCGAACAGGATATAGATAATTTCAATGCGTTAAATAGTAGATGAGAAAAATTATAGGGTTATTCGAAGTAGAAAAAAATGAACGAAATTTGTTGATTTATTCACTGTAGCAGAAAATTGAGTTTTTTGTAGTTTTTTGGAATTTTATTATATTTTTTTCTTTTTTGTTTGTGTTTTCAATTGAGGGTTCTGGAAAAGCTAAAATGATTCAAAACATAGGTGGTGGCGTAAATGGAGCGTAAAGACCACCGTGTGAGCTAGGAGATAACCAAATATTATATTCATTCCCCATCATTTAGGTAAATGCTATATCATTGCTTCTTTAAATTTGCTTGTTGGTTTTTTCCAGAAAGTTTTTGTTTTTGCTCATCTTCACTGAGCCTTGAAATAAAGAACTTTGTTCTTAGTATCTTTTTTTATAGATCGTACAGATTGAGACATTTGGTGACATTGGCTGCTTTTATATGGAAGTTGTCTTTTGGTGTTTTTTTTTTTTAAATAAACATGTCATAGTCTTGAATGTCCACGAAATACAATTTTACAGGAAGTCTTTGGGAAAAATTGTATAATTTATTAAAACCATGTTGCCAATGGGAATATAAATTGTGGCTTTTTCCAACAGAGTTTTGTACCTAAAATTTAAGTTTCGAAATAGTTTGCCATTTTATTTGACAATGGCATTAATGTTACCTTTTCGGTATGGGGTTTGATGCCCGACGTCGCTTGTGACGCTACTTGCTTGTACTTTGTTTGTATTGTACCTTGAATCGCTTGGTATTCAAGGTACAACAATACGATTTAGGTTAGTTAAACAAGCAAAAACGTATTAAATGTACGATTAATAAATCGATAATGATCAATTAAATACCGGTATGTTTTTGTTTGTTTAACTAACCTAACCAAGCGATTCAAAGTACAAGCAAGTAACGCCACAAGCGAGGTTTGGTTGTCTAACCCCAAAGTACCACATTGTCAAAATGAAAATGTTTAGGAAGATTAACCTCCGTCGTGTCAGCTAGTTGTGAGTGGATTTTATATCTTATCTTTATTCGATTTGAAAACGAAAGTCTCCAATTGAAGAGCTTATTTCCAAAAACCGTCCACGAAATACAATTTTACAGGAAACGGTCTTTGTTTATTCATTTGACAGTAGACTTTGCATATAAACGTGGTTTTTGAGAGTGCTTAGGAAATAATACGTTTTGGGTTTTGAAAATAACATATTTTGAATCAGCGATGCACATAGTTTTCAGAGCCTTTTAACTAAAAAATTATCAAAGGTGGAGATGAGACATTTTAAGATCTTCAATGTTGTTTAAAAGAAAATTTCTTGACCAGATGGGTAATTTCTTATGCTGTATAAGACTAGGATTTTGTACACAACGGTAAACAAATTTGGTTTAAAACAATCATCAGTGTTATACAAGGTGTCCAAAAGTGTTCTTATAAACGAATGTTGTCGATGGTGAACAAGTGACCTTTCTTATCTTCAAAAAGTTCGAAATGTCCTTTAGCAGTTTTGGGAACAAGACTTACTGCGTGTGTCATTACAAACGATGTGATCACCTCGAGAAGAACATAAAAACTGTCTTCCTTTTTATATCCACCGTATTTTTTTTTTACTACTTAACCGGTACCATAGTTAGTTGTAGTTAATTTTTCCTGTTCCTGAACCATATGAAAAGTTTAATAGCTATACCATATGTTTCTAAAACCATATGTTTTTATCGTCGTCGTCGTAACGCAAAAGTTTCCACTTTTTTTTGCGTTTGGAAATGTTCTGTTTATTTTTAATTAAATTAATTGACCCGTGTTATAAAAAAATCATAATTTGGTGAAGAAAAAAAAAAAGGATGCCCAGAGGCTAGTTGAGATTTTTTTTCATTCACATTTCCAGATTTTTCCTTGTGGCCAATAAGTCTGTTTTGCTTCCGTCATTAATTTCATTGCTCATGAGTAAAAGAGACGACCATGTTATCTCTTCGTTGTGTTTTTTTTATGCATTCAATTCTTTGACACTTTTTTGCTCACTCAAGTTACACGTTGAGTGCGTCACAGGTATTGCAAGCACTGACCCATGAATAAGATGAGGATTCTTCTCATGGGATACACCAGCACGTCATTTTCCCGGTGCGAATTAACTGCTTTTTATCACAGCAGCATTTCCCACTGCTTTTGACTCAATCCCAGTTTTACCTGAGAAAGCCACTGCTCAGGTAGTATGGTCTAGAAAACAAGGAATCAAGCGACACCACTTGAACCAAAACAAACAACTTAACAGGCCTAATTGGTGTTGACCATAACCTACTTTTAAGGCTTCAGCAATCAGCGGCATGTTCCGACATGTCGGCTTATCCTTACTTTTGATTGGTTCTCTGCTTGCATATACGACGTTTATGTAATGAATTTCTAAACGAGAAATTAATCGGTAATGTCTAGTTTTTCATCAGCAAAAGGATTACATGTTAAGAGTTTTGATGAATCTTGTTTTCTTGCTACGTTTGGTGGTTGGATCTACAAAGTGGGTTTTCTTCCACGTTTAAGTTACCCAATTAACATACTGTAGTGTTATATTATTACAACAAACAAGTAGGTTGTTGTTCGATAGAATGTTTGATAAAGATAATATAATCATACTTGGTGACTTTTTTTGTAATCTGCCATATTTTGACCAGAATTGCCTTTAGTGATCCAGTTTGGTCTTTCTGCTTTTCAAAGCAAAAGAAGCCTTGGTTTTTGTTGGCTTGGCGTTGATTTATGCAAATTCCTCAAATGTGATTTTGTTAATATACGAAGAGAGGATTTATCCCAGATGCTCGTTGTAGGCGAGAAGATTTTGCTATTATGCGATTTTGTGCAATGTTGCGCAAGTGACTGGACGTCGAAGTCTTTGCCACTTCATGGGAATTTTCTTTTCTATTTATGCGAGGTTCTGCGCAAACTTTCGCATGGATCGAAAATGTTTGTGTTAATACTGTACCGGTACGTGACGAAAACAATCGTCTCACATGATTTCTGACCTGCGAGAAAATCTGATTATTATGCGATTTTTTGTTGTAATGCGCAAGTGATTGAACATCAAAGTCCTGCCACTTAATGGAAATTTCGATTCTCATGAGGTTTCTGCACCGAGAACCTGTATTTTGTACAGATTAGTTTATGGTAATAAAATAAGAATTATTATGCAAAAATTACGAGACATAATGCATAAAACTGGTGTAGACCAAACCTTTGTAACAAAAACGACAGAAATACCAAAACATTTCGGTGTGTTGCTATAGAACGATCTATAGTAACTTAAAGTTTAGCGTTAACTACATAAGGATTAATGGGAATTTGTACACACTTTTTCGTACATTTCACGCAGTTGTATAAATTATTTCGCTTGGGCGTAACCTTGTGTACCTTCAATCAGAAACGGTGTTTGCGATTGGAGCATTTCTCGGTGGGGGAATGTCGTGTCAACCAATCGATGTTTTGCCGAAAGAGAGATGTGGATATCATTATGTTAGTGAAAAGACGGGTATCCACTTTCTGCATCAGAGGAGTGACTAGTAGTCAGTTTAGAAGGCTCCACACAAAAAAAAAGTAAATAAAAACGATCAGAATTGTTTTTTCTTTTTTATGCTATGTGACTTTTTCGTGGAAAAGAAATATAGCAATTGTCGTTGCATGCCCATTGAACAGCGGTAACTTGCAAGAATGTCTAGGTTCTCAGGTGACGTTGGAAAATAAAGAACATTAAACTTAGTTTTTTGTTGTTTGTTTTTTTTCTTTGCATTTTTGAAGTTTTGGTTTTCACGTGTCATTCCCAAAAACATAGTTTAGCGTTCAGTAAAAATTACGTTGTTGGTTACTTATTGTTCAGTTCAACGCATGTTGTCTAGCAACACTCGTCTGCTTTCCCCATGGATATCATTGTTTATATTTGCGTTGTTATGGTGAACCCCATGGATTTAAAGCGTTTCATGCGCACATTACAAACAGAGGGAATTTGTAGTAGATCATATCATATATATATATATATTATAGCATGCAATTGGTATGTTGTTCAAATTTTGTGATTGAGTTTGTGAGCTGTGAGTGAGTTGGGAAGGTTCAACAATAAATATACACGCTGTAATATAAATAGACTATAATCAGACAACAATGTATGAGAAATACAATTATCATCATCACAAATAAAATTACAGTAAATATTTTTTTAAAACTGTAATGTGTCTGCATTTTGTAATGTACTTGTTTGGAATGTAAGTAGCCATAATGGAATTAATTATACATTTTAAGTTTTTGGTCACTTGAACATTACTAAAAGTATTGGTACTTTTCAGTTAAAAAAAATAAGCCTATTGTGCGCTATTATTGCATGGGGTTGTTTTTTTTTTCACCAACCTAACCTAGTATTGGTATATAGGTATCAGGTTAGCTAAAAACATGCAACAGATATAATTAACACATATTTGTTTTATTTAACCCGAACTGTAACCAATGCCACTAGTGCACAAGCGGCTTCTCTTTTAACTGAAAAGCACCAAAGTAGTTTTCGGAAACTGACGAAACTTGAATTAGTAGTTGATGTATTTTTTAGGTGACTGACTATGACTAGTTTTCGTTTTTCTTTAGGATAAGGATATTTTAAGTAACACTGTATATATTGAGCAGAAGAACAGCAGTTGTGTGCTTGAGTCTCTTTCATTTCTCGAAATTGAAAGCAGTGCCGTTTTTCTGAAAACTGTTAGATGGTACGCAAGATCTATATCGATGCAAAACGATAAAATAATGATTAACTTTAAAGTTAAAGTATACCCTCGTACACACTGAAAAAGCGCACTGATTGAAAGAATGTAAGGAAACTTTTTATGTCACGATTTCTTATTAGTATTCGTCTAGACTCTAGAATACGTATGTCTTACGCGAACACTACTTTGCCAGAAAAATCACTTTTCTACCTTGAATATTATTCCAATTGACATTAAGACTCAAATCTTTATGTGCAATCTTTATGTGCAACAGCATGGTAGATTTCCAAATCATCCCTTGTAACAAGATTTTCTTCACTTATTCTTTTGCAGATCCTGCTCATATGCTGCCAGGGTCGTTAACTCCACCGGATAAGCTGAATGGAGAACATGGTCATCATTTGGTCACATTAACCAATTCCAATCCATTAAATATCGCAACAATGTCGTCGTCTTTGCAAACGCCACCGAGTCCCATTCCAACGCCATCTCCACCTGTTCCCGGTGATGGTGTTCGCCATAGGTAAGTTACTAATGTTCGCTTCATCTTAGTATCCTATACGACAGATAATAAAGGGACATTTAGTATTAAGTTTTTTTTTTATCTCCATCCTACCGTCTTAAAACTCAACATTCTTGTACTCTATTGTCCACGTACTCAAAATCTTAATGTTTATTTTGGAATAGGACATGTTTCGAGGTTCATCTCTTCTTGTCTTTAACATTTCATTCCTTTTTTTCATAGTCATTTTTTTTTAGATAACTATCAAAGGGTTCAGCAAGTGAAATGCTAAAGATTAGATGAAATGAACCTCGAAACATGTTCCTAACCACGATTTTTTTGATTAAGAATGGATATCGTAATGTATGAAAAATAACTACTTTCTCTGTTCAGGGGTGGAGCGCACCCTCTGACCAGGAGGGGGGCATATTTGTTATGCCCCCTTTCTCCCCCCCCCCTCCTCACCAGACGCTTTTGTCCCAAAAAATATGGTTTTAAGTTTCACATAAATCTTTATGGACAGTTTTAGGAAATAATTAGTTTTCATTGGCTTATAGAAATGCACATGTTCGTCGTTCTGATTTGTAAGATTGTTGGTGAAACATGTAGTTTATTTTTTTTTTTGAGAGACAGTGTCATGTCAAAATGCTTGCAATTCAAAGTGACACCGTTGTGACTGCTACAATAATGGCTTCATAAAACTGTTTCACATAGTAGAGACAATAAATCAAAATAATTGACAGTTGAAAAACGAAATGGAATATTCAGCAATGGCTGCAACGAAAGCTCGGCAACTTATTTGTAACTTAACTTTGAGATTATCATGTATCATAAAAAAGAAATATAACACTCATAGTAAGCATATGAGTAAATAAAAGAATTTACTCTGTAGTGCATAATATCTTTATAATTTAGGCAAATTACATAAATTTTGAATGTTAATCAAGCTATTGTGAGAAACATAAATCAAAATTTGGAACAAAAAAACGTGTGTAAACCATATTTTGTGACAAATGGAGTATTTATTGGGTATTTTTAAAATGTGGTTTACAGTATCATCCTTTATGCAGATAGTGTAGTTTTGTCATAAGTGGAAGTCTTCAAATAAACTGCGAATCTTTTTGGTTGGAATGAGAATCTTCTTGATTCTAATGTGGAATTTGCGTCTTGATATTTTGCACTTAACAGAATTAAGCAATCCTATTCATTTTTGTCAGTTTGTTTGTTTTTTTTGTTTCGAGAAAACAATTCGTTTTCTCACAAACATTAAGATACGAAATCTTTTTCCCCCGTGCTTCGTGGTAAACATGTTTTTGAAAGTTTTCGCTGGACACTGGATTAGCTTGGTGATTAAAAATGGTTGTTTTGGAAATATTGTACATAAGTTGGAAGTCGTTGACAGTAGATTTCAGGTCTTGGTTATAAAGGGTGTGACGAAAAAGTTTGCATTTTCGTATAGAAAATAAAATTTCGTTAGTTTAGGCCGGTCTGACACTGCGGGGGCAGGTTTTCTCGGGGAACTCCCGTTTCCTCCTGCATCATAAAAACCCTGTTCTATGTTCATCATCCCCTCTCATCATTATTTTTATATTTCCAATTTAAATAAAGTTTGAGGGCCAAATGACATAGCTGTAAAAGCCAGTCGGTGCCCTTGTTAAACCCAAAGTACCTACCTAAAATTTTGTTTGCTCAACAAATTTTTTTTTATAAATTTTGAGCAAGTTGAATGTACAAATTCAACTTGATGAAAGTTAGATATTTACATTGAATTAAATTTAGCACACTGTATGATGGAATAATTAAGTAAATTAAATATTTGAGTTTTACTGTTTTGATTAATTGCTGTATTGATTTGTACATTGAGGCATTATTGATTTTGTAAATGCTCAATATCCCAATTACTATGTATTTATTAAGTGTAACGATGATACATATATGATGAAAAGTACTTTTGTGACACCCTTTATATTAATCAAAGAACGTCATGGTTGAAATGAGAAAAATATGTTTGGTGTTTCATTGTTGTTGTAATGTATAATTGCGTTCATTACAACAATTGCAAGTGTGCGGATTGTTGTTTCATGTTTATAAATATTACATCTAAAATTACATTTTCAGTTATTACAATTTTGGTTAAAAATTAAAACTAATAAATTCTTGTAACTCTTTTTGGAACATTGGAATTTACAATAGTCAACATGTTTCGTGTTGCGAAAAGTTGTGATGCTCCAAGGTGAGCACTGAATCACGTAGGGAAGCTTTTCTTTAAAATAGTTTCTTCGGTTATTATAATCACGGATAATGATAACAATCGCCTGTTGTTATCAACCCAAGATATTGTTTTATTTTTATTGTGTAATATTATTCAGGAGGCTATTGTTATCAAAAAGCACTAGTTCCAAAGTGAATATCAATAATATCGGATTCCACTGCAATAGCTCACCCTATAACGTTTCAGAAAAAAATGTTTAGACCACAACAAATGCTTTTTGTATTAGTTTAGACAAGGATTAAGTATAGTAACTTATTATAATGTTATGGTCTTACTATATAGTGTTAATGGCGCACCGTGTTGAAAACGCCGAAGTGCCATAATATCATTTCTCCTTCTTTCCACCAGTTACACATCATGGAAACCAGTGCATCATAATGATGGGGGAGTACACCCACAAATGCAAATGAGGTTTGTCTAATTAAAATTGTTCCACCTCTTCTCATCTAGTGGTGGTTCTCGGATAAGGAATATGCTTTTTATTATGGGTCTTGCATGGGATATAGTTGGGTCACGATTTTCTTGCATATTTGTTTTGTTTCACTCGCATTGGTTGTGGAGGTTTACACTGGTTGATGGTTATTATGTATTATCGAAGGTTAAATTATTATAAAGGACAATTTAGACGTCACACTTTTCAATCAAATTCCATCGATTTTAACTGGGTAACGTCATACACACGTCCAGGTTTGTTTTGGTTTTTCGTTGTTTGACCAAAAGCACAAAAATCGCGCCCTGGACGTGTGTATTATGTAAGAAAAACAGTTGGGGGTCGATAGAATTTGATTGAAAAAGTTTGATGTGAAAAAATCCTAAAGAGATGGATGCATTTCTTCGATTTTTTGTTTGTTCAGTTGCTTGTTGCGAGATGTTAATATGTGTAGAGTTTCATGAACATGCATTTGTACGAACTTCATCAAAAGTATAGACGTTATGTTAAATGTTCTTACACGTTATGGTTATGTAATTTGGTGGTTTTTATACACCGTTTGTGTTTGTAATTATTCCAAGATAAGAAATGGATAGCAATTTAGTCTCATAAATCAATGGTCAGGCATTGGAAGACAGTAAAACTTTCCATTCATGATTAAGCATTATGGTCATTTTCTGTTATTTCACTTTCAACGAGTTCCTATTGTTGGCAGTTGCTTGTTGTGTTTGCTTATTTGTTGTTTTAAACTAACCTAACTGGTGTCTATGGATATAGATACCAGTGTAGGTTAGTGAAGAAAAAGCAACGGACTTTTCCTGTTTAATTTCAAAAGCACTGGAGGTGGAATAGCAGGAAAGGCCCACAATGAGACATGTGATTTATTAATTTGGTGTAGTTTTTTATTTTCATATTTTTTAAACTTGGTGTTGTATATGAAAAATATGTCTCGAAATTTCAGAAGTGACATGTTTTATTTTCATGGGATTTAATTTTTCTGATTTTTTGTGGATCACCTGAAACAGCTTTTAATTTTTTACATGTGAATCTTTCTTTGGTGTTATAGTGTTTTTCATTTCGATATTATAGCTTATCCCTTATTCAAGCTCAACATGATTATCACTAAAAACGTGACACGTCTCAACTAACATCTATCATAGTTAAGCAATTATGGTAAAGAGGGCAGACAATTAATTTGTTTTTGATTCTTTTGTCATCCTTTTTAAACATTCAATTTCGGTTTTACGTGAATTGATGTCTATGGAATTGTATGTAGAAGAACAGATCTTGTCACCCATTCGAGCAAGGACGTGTCAATCTCTAGTATTGCTCAGCTACCTCGAGTTTATTGTCGGTCTAAGAAAAGCGTATGCGTAACAAAGACGTGTTTGAAGATTGGATACAGTTTACCCATGTAGAACAAATTAATGGTTCAGTAGCTTATTCCCAGAACAAAAATACTTGATGTTATGCTGAAGCACCACTTTCACAGAAATCGGGAACGTCATGATAGAGTGGATATGTTGTGAATCGTTTTCTTAACCTTACAGGTTTTTTTTTGTTGAAAAAAAAATTGTTATGCATTTGTATTAAATTTTTGGTACCTAGCAGCAAGGTATATCGCTATACGCTTTGGTCAACAATATGAAATGTCATTAACGTAACAGTTTTGAGGATCTTCATCAAGATGATTATTATTATTGTTGTTTTGGTTTTGGTTTTTTGGACGATAATGCTCACCTAAAGCTATAATGTTGTTACAGTATGATTATGCAAAATGCAATTTTGTGGGTAGTGCATAAGTGACTGAACCGACTGTCTGCCGCACTTTTGCCACTTTATGAGACTTTCAGTATTTGCTATCTTCGAGGTGTTTGTACAGGGTGGAGCAAAGTTAGTTGAACCATTTGTTTTTTTTTCTATCTTGAGAACATGAAATGTAATACATTAACTATCTAAACGGTGTAAGTAAGTATGATTCTTGGAAAAAAAATTTACATCATATGTGAAAAGTAATATCAGCTGAATGATCACCTTCTATTTGTTTGCAAAAATATTTTCACTTTTCGCGGAATTTTTCATTTAATTTCTCAGAATTTCAGGAGGTAATGCAGCTAAATCATGAAGGATGGTTCTCTGTGGATTGACAGGCTATCAGCATACACTTTATCCGTGAGGCATCTCAAAAAAGAAAGTCTGGAACAGAAACGTTTCAAAGAATCATGCTTTCATTCACCATTTAGATAGTTCATTTATTACATTTTGTTTCAAAGTTACAAAGTTACAGAAAAAGCAAATAGTGCAGCTTATTTTGTGCTACCCTATAGAATGTATGTAAGCTTAGTTTGAATCGATAACCTGTTTGTGTAACCTGGGACTTTATAAATATATCATTTAAATTCACTGCTAACCCCAAGGTATGTTTTTTTTTCGATGAAGAAGTTTGATGATGAAAGGGAGATTCTTCAACAAGGCCAACTTTTAGGTTTTAGAAATTCACCAATGCCTTAATATTGCACCACACAGTTTAGGTTTTTAAAATCTTAAAAGGTTTTATAAGGTGGTCTAGCACTCTAAATATGGCTTTAGAGGTTACTCTGAACATTCTGGTTGATGGGATGTATGTAACTGGTGACTATTGAAACTTTATGATAATTCACTCGTTGGCAGAAGGTACTTTGTGACTAGTTCAAACTATTTGTACTTTGTTTTCTGTTAATTATTACTGTCTAACAGCACGCATCACCACAAGCAGCTTGGTACTTAAATTCGGGAAATGTTGAACACGCTGTTTATTGTACTACATACAGTAGAGTCTTTTTAGTCTGACACCTCGCCAATCCCAGAACCCAGGATTACACGTCCAATAATCCGACATTTGGCAGGCAGCAGGTCAATACATGTCTTTAGAAAAACAAAAAACAAAATTGACGAATTTCGTGTGCAATGATATTGAAGATGGACTTACTAACTGCTGTACATAGGTTTTTTCTTGGTTTGATACTTTGTACAGTACCCTGTATTGTGCGGTTAGTTTTGGCAAGTTGGTGATTAAATAGATATTCGTTCCTAAAATCCAGTAATACGACAATTTGCAGACATCCGACATTTACTGGTCCGATATATGCCGGATTGGAAAGACTCTATTGTACAGTATTTCAGTTTGTTTGTTATATTGAGTACTGATGCCTTGTTCTTTTCCTTTTGTATTTGCAGCCTCAAGGATCTTAGACTAACAAGGTAAATCATCATAGTTATTCGAAACACAATATGTAGAATCAGTGGCATCACTAGGGTCGGTGTCACCCAGTGCTGTAACTCGGGTGTCACTCCTCCGCTTCCATTGTGTCAACCCTTGATCAAAATAACCATTTTAAATAAAATGGTTATTTAAAGGTCACGCATTGATGTGCATTAGAGGATCAACATGCGTAACAAACCTTTGGTGACGTCAAATGTTTCTGCTACAATGTTGTTAAAGAAATTGCTGAGGAATATAGGTTACTTCTTAACTACTAATTTACCATTAATATACAGGTATACTGGTAGTTTTTAAAGTAAATGCGCTTTTTAACTTTTCTGTATAACACAGCGAATATCTACATACAGCATTGTAGTGCTATCCTACAGCGCATTGCTACAGTCTATGAAGGTTTTCCAGCATAATATGCGCATAGCTACAGCTTACTGGCTAATACTAATGCGAATGTAAAGCAAATAAAATTTTACAGCATAGAATTTTAGCTTTCGTGTGTGTATTAAACAGCACGCTCGAGTTGGACTTGTAAGTGGGTATAGGAACATTTTCATGAAAACTAGCAAATCTCCACTGACATACTGCACAAACATGTTATAAACAGTCAGTTTGGTGTCGCCCTTTCTGATGGTGTCACCTGGTGCAGACCCCCACACTCTCCTAGTGATGCCACTGCTTGGTGTGAAATAACTACATGGTGTGTGGTAATATGGCACTGAAATGTAAACGTTTTTAATTTTTCATTTGTTACAGAGAAGCAATGAAAAAATATCTCAGGGAACGTGGAGATCAAGTTTTAGTGATACTCCATGCAAAGGTTGCACAGAAATCGTACGGAAATGAGAAAAGGTTCGTTGTTGATATGGTGAAAAGTTTTTACTCGTACCACCTACTAGAATCGGAAGAACATTCCGACAGTTGAATTTCACTGTTTTAATATTGACGTTGGTCTCCTTGGAATAGTCTAAAAACTGAAGTGTGGATGATTTGTTGTTGACACAGGTTTTTTTGTCCTCCACCGTGTATATATTTATTTGGTGATGGCTGGAGGCGGAAACGCGAACAAATGCTTAGGGATGGGGAATCCGAGCAAGGCGCTCAGCTTTGCGCATTCATTGGAATAGGTAACTCGGACCAAGATATGCAGCAACTTGATTTAAATGGAAAGGTATGTCAGTTGTTGTGTTTTTCTTGTTTATCTTAACTACAGGGGTGTTTAAATGTCTAGTCAAATTTTAAGATTCTACACTTCAAAACAAAGCGAAAATCTATATAAACATGGGTCCGGAAATGCATACTCATTTGCACACCTACAAAGATTGAGACAAATGCAATGACTTGACTTCACCCTGTGTATTGTCAGAAGGGAAGCATTTCTGGATCTTTGTTTATATGGGGTTTTTTGTTTTGTTTTGATGCGTAGCGTTTCGATGTTTAGGAACACCCTGTATAAACATTATCATTTTTCTAAGTTGCAAAAAATTTAAAGCTCCAGCAACAAATGAGCAGTGAACCTTTTTTATCAGTCGACAAGGAAGACTCAACCTAACGTTGTTTATTTGTATAGAATTACTGCGCTGCAAAAACACTGTATATATCAGACTCGGATAAACGGAAGCATTTCATGTTGACCGTCAAAATGTTTTATGGGAACGGGGAAGACATCGGAGTTTTTCATAGTAAAAGGATTAAAGTCATTTCGAAGCCATCGAAGAAAAAACAGTCGTTGAAAAATGCTGATTGTAAGTGCCGCGCTTATTTTCAGTATCACTAATGGTGTATCAATTCATTTATCACTATTTTATTGGGTGCTAGTTTTTGATCGTATGTTGAAGTATTTTTTGGTTTGCATTTTGTTTACAGTGTGCATAGCTTCTGGCACCAAAGTTGCACTTTTCAACCGACTTCGATCGCAAACCGTTAGCACTCGGTATTTGCACGTCGAACACGGAAATTTCCATGCTAGTTCAACACAGTGGGGTGCCTTTTACATCCACTTATGTGAGTCGTTGGTTATTTTTATTATTTTTTAATAGGCTATAAAGTGTTTAATAGGCTATTTGGATAAAATAATAGGCTATTTGGATTTTCGGTTTAACATTTGTCGTGCATGTGTGTTAACAGTGGACGATAACGAATCGGAATCGGAGGAATTTACAGTCAGAGATGGTTACATCCACTACGGCTCGACAGTGAAGTTAGTATGTTCAGTGACAGGAATGGCGCTGCCAAGATTAGTAAGTAACTTGTATTTTTTTTTTGTGTTTGTGAATTTTTAATTCTACCATAGTGTAATCATGACATATAATATGTCATGGTGTAATAATACACTATGGTAATATACTATATTACTTGAATGATAGTATCATTTTTATTTAAGTTATTTTTTTCTCTTAATTGATCACCCACAGAATGTCTTGTGTTTGACTGACAACTAATTGATTCTTTTGTTCTCAAGATTATCCGCAAAGTTGACAAACAAACTGCGTTGCTGGATGCAGACGATCCTGTATCTCAGTTGCATAAATGTGCGTTTTACATGAAGGACACAGAAAGAATGTACTTGTGTCTCTCACAAGAACGTATCATTCAGTTTCAGGTACGCAGACTTGTACAGACGACTCGTTTTTTTTTTCTCTACGGTTACGTTTGTGAAATTGAACGTGACAAATCTCATGCATGTTGTACTTATAATGTGGATTTGTTTTTATCCTTAGGCAACTCCTTGTCCAAAGGAACCTAACAAGGAAATGATCAACGACGGGGCATCTTGGACGATTATCAGCACTGATAAAGCTGAATATACCTTCTATGAAGGAATGGGTGCGGTACGAGCACCAGTTACACCAGTTCCTGTGGTGCATAGCTTGCATGTAAGTATTTTGATAGCTTGTACAACTGTTTTGACGACTTGTGTGAACATGTTCCCTAGTTGTTTAACAATACAACCAACCAAGTTCACCAACGAGCTTTCTTCCGAGACAACGTTTGTCACGTTTTCCTAGTTATGTGTATATTGCATTTCTGAGCTGTCATGATACATATTTCATGTTAAGTATAGCCATCAAAACTGGGAAAAGCAGAATTTCAATTGTGATGTTCACTAGGATATGGAATGTTCATAAACTGAACATTCGTAAACTGAGAGTTGCTTAGTGAGATGGTGGAGAAACAAAAGAAAATGATGCGTAAACATAGTCATTTGGAGTTTGATCGTTGGTACGTTTACATTTCAGCTGAACGGTGGCGGTGACGTAGCTATGCTGGAGTTAACTGGTGAAAACTTCACTCCCACTCTTCGGGTCTGGTTTGGAGATGTTGAAGCTGAAACAATGTATCGGTAAGACACACTCGGGGGGGGGGGTTGTTTATTTTAAATTTTCACCTTAATTATTGATTTTTTTTTTTAAATTTGGTTTTTTGCTAATCTATTTGTGGAATTTTTTAGGTGTCAAGAAAGTATGCTGTGTGTAGTCCCTGATATATCCGCTTTCAGAGGTGGTTGGCAGTGGGTTCGTCAGCCAACTCAAGTGCGTGAGCTATACGTTTTTTTGTTGACGAGTTGTTCTATTTTTTTCGTGAGTTTGAATATTTGATTTTTATTTCAATTCAAGGTTCCAGTGTCACTGGTTAGAAGCGATGGTATAATATATGCCACTGGTCTCACGTTCACATACACTCCGGAACCCGGGCCGAGACAACACTTTTCGGCCACGGATCAGATCTTGAGAGCCGGGCAAAACACTCTCGAACGGTTGCCTCCCAGCCCTGATCCGTCGTCGTTAGCAGCATATCAAAATCCATCTCACGCACCATTAACTATGTAATCCTGTTTGGCAATTTTCCTTTTATTTTTTAAAACTTTACTTGCTTCTTCCCCGTCGAAGCGGTTTCCATAATATTTAGACACAATCAAAACCAATTCAGCTACTTGTAACATAGCATTCGAAAAGTCACTTCTACGATCGTGCTCAGGAGTTTTAAATATGTTTTTAATCATTTAGTGTATAGGTTATTATTTGTTTTCGTCGCAATGAAAACCAAAGGGTTAAGTGTTTTCATTCCAGTGAATGTGTGTTTTAAGAACGCGGTATAGATATAGTAATTTTGTTTTTACGATCAGTGGATGAATAGGAAGAGGCGGTTAACCTTTTTGTGCTAGATTGATTATTCATTTAATTTTTTTCGTGTCTATGGTGACGTATTGCATAGGATATTGTTGGATACAAAAATCAATTTGTGTTGTGTATAGCAAGTTGTGGCCACATAGTCAATTTAAATGTTATTTTGTAAATTATTTTAATATTTATTCATGGTGACGGTTACGAGTAAAATTATGTGATTTTATTTTCTCCCAAATAATTTTAGTGATTGATGAGTCTAGCACTGAATCGAAAATTGCGTTTTATTCTTATTCCGCTACTGGTCGACGTTTTTATTTATAATGTTAATTTGCAATTTCCAAGATCCACTGCCATAATAATTTTCTATTATTTAAATGAGGCCGAGCATTTTTGTTTCTCCCATGGCAGAAGTACTTGGAGTTTGGTTATAATGTATAAGGAGTGTTGGGACGTTTCATTCTCATGTTACAACATTTGTTTATATTATAATTTCAGCGAAAAATAATATACGACTTCTGTTATTTGATCTAACAAATATGGTACAGGAGTATGCAAGTTGAATTGCAAAATATTGATCAAAACACAACTTATTTCATACCACATATGAAATAAGTCACCAAACTATTATCCAATAACATATCTTGTTAAATTTTTGTAATTTGGTCATTTTAATTTCAAATTTTTTATAGGCTTTATATTAGTTTCACTGGTGATATAAGATGTCCGAGTTGTAGGGCGACATCTGGTGACATAAATACCAATTTCAAAATATGTATTTATATTAGTTTCAGTTGAGAGAGGGCGACATCTGGTGACAATATTATTAAACCTATCCTTAAAAATCCGTTTTTTTTACATACTTGTTTTCTAATATAATGATTTTTTTTTTTGACAAAGTTTAAAATCAGGTTTTTCAAAAGTTTAGAGAATATATTTCGATTGGCGTGCCGTTTTACTTTTCAAGGAGTCGCATAGTTGAAATGCATACCAATGAAACTTGAACGAGGCGGCTTTCAAGAAGGCATCAATCATGACTACGATTATTTTGTAGCATAGCGCTTAGGTCTTGTAATATACATTCTGTAAATAATGCCACATAAGAACAATCTTTTTTAAACATGACGCTTTGTACGATATTTTTACGATCCACAACTCGTTAGTCGTTTAAAACGTATAGGTGCACGTGAATCGAGTACTCTGGCACGATCGTAGACGATACTCAGCGTGACTTGCTCCTTTTTTAAATTGCTTGAAACATTGCAAACTGCAACTTCCCCTCCTCCCCATCCCCCCTTTTTTTTTTAAGAAAAAAAAATATTACAAACATAAAAAAAAGTCTCATATTTATCATGTTAACAGTTTTTTTAAGGCCTAGCATACTAATAAATTTGGAATCCAGAGCAAATGGATATTACAGAAAAAAAAATGTATTTAGAGCATTTTTCAGATTAATAACTTATTTTTGTATAAAACAAAATCACGTGTGTGTTTCAAAGTTGTACTAAACGGAAATGGCACAAAATGTACAAAACATGCCAATTTCCAGCTCATTTCTTCTTTTTTTTTTATGAATTTCTTCATGTACATGGTTCTAGCGCCGTCACTCGTACAGTGGCGACGGACGAAAGCAAGAACAGTCCTTCGTCTTAAACACGAAATTCTTAAACGATTTCTTTGCCTGATGCATCTTCGTGGCTCTTTTTCTTTCACACCTTGATTGTGTATCCTTTGAAGCTGTGTATTTCGATGCGGTTGAGGTTACGCTGTCCACTTCAGTGCTTTCGACATGCTAGACGTTCCTGTATATGAACTACTACCAAAAGTCTTGAAAAACAGAAAAAGTGATACGTCGATTCCTGAAGATGACAATGTAATCTTAATATTTAGTTATTTTGTATTCGATCATACACAATCTGATCACCGTTCATCTTGTTTTCATTGAATAAAATCGCTAAAAAATTTCAATTAATTCCTTTAAAAAGAAATAATGAAGATATCGACTTGTCTCGAGTGATTGATGGTTTTCGACAGTTTTAAGGTTAAACGAATACAGTCGAGTCACTTATAACAAGTAGTCTCACTTATAACAACTAGTATCGCTAGAGAACGAAGCATCATTCAGTAAAGCAATTAAGAAGTCACTTTGGGGGTCACTTAAAAAATTGGATCATCTTAAACCATAGGGAACTAAGTCAAAAAGAAAATGCTGAGAAAATGATTTTATGTACTGTGTGGTTTGTCCAAGGGCTGTTGTTTAAACATAACGTGTGCTTTGGCCACAGGCTATTCCAATTGGTCGTCCACCAATATAATCCTTAGCCTGACTTGGCAGAAACTGTAAAAAGTTAGTTCACTGTGGCTTAACATGATCCAACTCTTGTAGTGATTATTATATCTCTGTGAACTAATAAACTATGCCCCCAAAGCAAGTGACACAAAGACAGAATAGTCACTTGAATTAAAGGGCTTGGGGCAATATAATGATAAACCACGCTATTTCCAAAAACAAACACAAAAATATTGACATTTTTACATCAAACTGTCTCTCAGTACTGTTTCTAGCTTGTCACTTCACCACTTCATGGATTTTATAGAAAATGGCAGCATAATTTACAAAATCATCTTGTTGCTCAGTATGGTACTCTGGAGTTTCTCACTAGAAAAACTGCTCCCAAACAATTGATAAAGATAGAATTGATCTATCTTTTTGATATGTTATGTACTTAATAACTACCTGGAAAACAAAATAAATAAAAAAAATTTAAAATGTGGCTTACCGTTATATTGCTCGAAGCTCTTAAATTTAAAAAATACAAATACTGGGTGAAACTGAACTTTGTAAATCATATGTTTTATCTTAAGTCCATTGCGAGAACTTGTATACATGTACTGCTGTACCAATATACAGTACCTAGAGGGGGGTAAATTTTAATTTGCATTCTACGCGCGTTGTTATGCTGGAAAGCCTTCAGAAGCTGTAGCAATGCGCTGTGCTCGGCAGGAAAGCAATACAAAGCAAGTACAGCATTCGCTGAGTAATTAATTATACTTTATACAAAAGAAAAAGGCTCTACTGAATAATGTGTATCCAGAGGGGATGGCTCTGGAAATTTGTAAGGCACTTATAGGGTGAAATGCTTTCATTCAACAACTTTTTTCCACAAGGGTCATTAATCTCCAGCGCCAGTTATTTGTAATCTCGTCATGAGGAGGCTGTATTAGTGTTTATGCGATACACGAGTTTCCTGTATTCAGTAGTTTTTCAGCTCATGTTGTTAGCCAGCACAAATTTAAACAAAACTTTTTCAGTCATTGTTACTGGCATACATCTAGTTAAAAATAGTTTACGAGACGAAACTCATTTATGCGGTATATTTGTTTTTTTTTTACAAATATTTTTACTGCTTAAAGTCAGTATCGGGAATTACAGAATTTTTTAAGTCTAAATACAGATCTGTCACATCCACGTGCGAATGAAGCTCCTGGCAATGGCAAGAAAATATCATAGAAATTAGTTGTGCTAGAAAAAAATACGTTCCGTACTGTTTATTGTAGCTTTAATCTTGTTATGCTTACTCTTAATTCGCTAGCATCAATTTCGAGCAGATCATCGGGCAACGATGAAGAATTTTCTCCGTCAAGGGGCATGTCAAAATCATCTTGTATCGCTGATGATAGTGCTTCAGCCTAAATTTATAATTATAATAATAAAAATTAAAATCATCAATGAGACTTTCTTACCAACTAGAGTTGTAAAGGCTGCCGGTTACTTTTAACTTTGGTTGGTGAACATTAGCACTTTAACGCGATGTAGTTTCAGTAGTTACGTTGAGTAATTTTAAAAACTCTACTTACTGGTTTGGGTTTATCATTGACAGCCAGTGTTCCCGAATTGGTAGCATCACTTGCTATGGTAACCGTGTGTTGAGATTCCCTTTGTGAAAAAGAACAAGTACATTATTTTAAAAAATGCTTTTTATAGGCATACTCTATATACAGTATATATGGCCTAATGTCTTATACAGATATAATGTACGTACATACATAAAGGAAAAAGAAATTTTGATTTCTGCGTGTTCCAATTTATGCTAATTGAAACTCGTGCAATCTCCGAGTAATTTCGATATTCAATTCAATTTATGCGTGTTTTGAATAATTTCATTTTTTGATTTCGCACCCCGAATGGGATAAAGTACAAAAGTGGAAGACCATGCAGAATATGCGTTCAAAGTTTAGACTTAAAATGAACTTACTGATTTTGCGATTATAATTACAATTGAAGGGCCTGGTGTATGTGGGGGTAACAACTGTTTTACTTATCTATAGATCAAAGATGACTCTTCACTTTATTCATGCTATATATTCATTCGATTTTTCGTATATATTTAGATGCATACACTGCAACAATACACAGTATGTAACAATGTAAGAGCACTAGCTGGCGGACGCTACCGGTCAAATATAATCTCAACCCAGTCTCACAACTAATATTTACTCTCTAACTCTCAACAGTGTAAAAGGGGTGTTAAGTAACATTTTTGTTAAAACTAATCTGGAAGCATTTTTCGAATGTGTTACAAGGTACAATTCCACCTTCCTAACTCATAATTTTGAGCAAAACAACAATATGTGGCAAGTTCAGATCTTTAAACGCGTTTTCCACAAAATTGTAAAAAATGTTATTATTAACACCTTTTGCTTATTTTTTAAAAAATAAAATAAAATAAAATAAAAACCGACAAAAAAAAGAGACTTTACCGCGACTTTTTGGCAGCTGTTCTTTTAAGTTCTTCAACTTTGATTTCGAGTTGAGTGATGTAGAACATCGCATCAATGATCAACTTCATTTCATCAACAGATGATGATGTTGATGAAGAGGTTGAGGACGAAGATGAAGAAGATGGTGATTCACTTGGAACTAAATTTTGAAGACGTTCCAATCCTTTGAGAGCAGAAAGTCTTTTGTAATCGCAACGGGCACGACGACTAGATGATGCCATAGCAAACAATACGAATTTCTTAACAAATCTGAGTGATAGTCGAGTTGTCCCTTTCCCCAAAACACGTTCAGTATCACGTGAACTTGGGATGACAGATTGAAGAAGAAAAAAAGCACGACTTTTCGAACAGCTGATTATCTTATTTGCTTAATTTTTCTGTGCTGTAGAACAAAGTTAGTCAATGAATGACGACGCTACTGACACTTAGTTGTTGAGATTGATTTCGTATAAATTTATTGTCATTGAAATGGTTTAAAATTTTCGTTTCCCACAAGAAATGAGAGTTTCATACCAGAATGCAGACAAACTGGCGCCTGGTCTTCTTTTTTTTTTCTCATTATACAATATGTAGGGTACACAAAAAAAACAAACAGTAGATGATTAACATTATCTGGTTTTTTATTTTATTTTATTTTATTTTTATTTTTACTAAAAACAATCCCAATGGATCGATACAAACAAGGAATAAAATAAGATGAGAAATGACAATTTTTATTCTACGTGTAAGTCGTTATAGAAATTTTCTATAATTTTTTTTTTATTGTTTCTAACTTTCGAAAAGTTGTATTTTTATTCGGTACACGAAGTTTGGTGATGAAAGTTATTACAGTAAATTCCTTCTCATACGACACTTAAATAACATTAACTCTCAAGCAACCGGCACCCGAATGCAAATGGTTTTTCTTACCATTCCGAACGCAAAAAAATTTAAATCGGAACGCAAAACGTACTTTTTTATATTACACTATTTCTTTAAATGTGATTTTGTGCGTCCCTTAAATACCAAATACCTACCTATATAGGGTGATTCAGAATAACTGTTTCTTTCAGAGGTGATAGAGGACATGAGAACGCCATATATTTTCAATGGAAATGCGAAACTCCAGTCTACTGAATAAAATTTTATTTAACTTGTGAAAGGGAAACTATTACTCTCCGCCCGACTAACCTAATCACGTGTAAAGAGAACCTCAAATCAGTCTTGACACGCTCTTTAGCAGACGACACGAATCGGTGACAAACAAACAAACTAAATAAGCCGTCTGAAACCAACGGGAAGTTCACGTCGGGAACTAACCAACATTTTTCATATTTTGAGGAGGAGAATGTAAAATTTACATAACATGTACACATTTACATGGTATATTCTGCAAAACAAAGCGAATTTAATTCTAGTTTTTTTGTTGAATTTTGAAGGTTTTAGGTAAAGTTGGTGCGCGTGCTAAACGCGGGACTGACTTTTTTTTTTTGCCTTCCAACTGACTGAGTAGTAAACAAAGTTCTTTTACTTTTCTGTTATATACCGAACCTGCTTTTGGCACTCTCGTTTTACTTGAGTTATGGGTTTAGAGGGGGGGGGGTACTGATTACTTGAGGCTCACTTAAATGGGTTTGAGTTACAATATTTACACTAACTGGCTACTGGCAAAAAAAAGTGTTGTGGGAATTTTTATCATTTCAAGGACGGGTAAATTATTCCAATTTGAAACATTTTGGGGGAAGAAATGCCTTACCTGACTTTGCTGTGGTGTCATTGGTAATACGCCTCTCCCCCTCTTTGGAACTCATAAGGTAATTTTTTTTCAATTGCACTTCAAGACCTCCACAGTCTTTTAAGACTGTACGAAAAGTGTTGGTCTTGTTACCATGAACGGCAGAGTTATAAATTAAAAGATGTAAACTCTTTCTTTTCTTATCATTTCTTAATACAACATACACCTCCGTATTATTTCAGCTATTTGAACTTTCGATCATTGAACTGTCTTTCAGTCCCGTTTAGGTCGGATAATCGAAACCACATTACTTTATTTCTACGACTTTAGGTTCAACATAACCGATTTTACAATGGTTCACCAAGTAAAAACAGCAAAAAAACAATAATCAGTTGTGTTAACAAACTTTTGTGAAGCCACAAATGTATTTGTTTTAATATACAGAAAAATATAATTTTATTCATAATAACTAAGGAAGTTCAAGACACGACCACTTGTATTCTTGTGGTTTAACGATGGAGCGATGGAATAGACATGGTATATCGTAAAAAATATACATGACGTACAACAAAAAGATTTACAAAGCAAAACGTTTATTAACTAAACATTTGTAAAGTCTTATACACACTTGTTTAATATAAAACAAGTACATTAAAAATCCCTTTTTAAGCATACTCTTATATATGCTGACATATAGCGTCCGTCATATTGGTTTTTAACAGCATACACTATCCACTAAGACGAATCCATAGACGCCTCATTCATGAAAATCCACCGAGTCGTCTTGTTTTTGTATGCACAGTCTTTATATAATGGCATATAGCGTCCGCCATATTGGTTTTTCATTGATGCCATTAGCTAGTGTTATTCGGTAGGCGAATCCTTATCAAACTCCATCGAGTAGTTTTGTTTTTATATGTTGAATAGAAGCTCACAAGTGAACTAATATAAAGAGTATAAAAATTTATTTTATTTTTTTATTTTTATTCTATAAAATTGAGACACTCCGTAGAGTAAACAATTACACAAAAACATAACTAACAAACAACAAATTTCAAGTATAAAAAATATGAGTATACAACTTTTTTTTAGAATGCTTACAACAAACATCACAGTGTGAATCCACACAAATAAAAGGTAATTTTCTAATGGCCATTGGTAAAAGATTCCAGCTGCTGTTAAAAACTACATAAGGAAATCTTATAATTTCTATATGAGAAATATTAGCATTTTGTAATGTATATAGATATTGAGATCTTGTTTTTGAATGTGTAATTGAAAAATCTTTTAGAAAAAGTAAGGGATGATTTGGATTTTGTATTCCATTAGCCAGATGACATAAACGTGTGTAGCTGCTCATTTTTTTTATAGTCAACAGTTTTTTGATCTTTAAAAAGGATGTTATTGCATTTACTAATACAATACTGTACAAGTGTACATGTAAGCCTGTTTCATTTATCACAAGAACTGCACTGCCGGACATGACGAGTGGTAGGGTTTCTGTGCAGAACAGACAAACCAATACAAAATATAAAGTAAAATATACAAATAGACTAAGCAAACGTTTGTTAAAGTTTATTAACACACTCATTTAAAATAATTAAAATTAAAAATTGAAAAGTCCAGGACACCCGGGATTCCCAGGCGGTCACCCATCCAAGTACTGTCCGGGCTCAACGTTGCTTAACTTCGGTGATCGGACGAGAACCGGTGCTTTCAACGTGGTATGGTCCTGAACGACTACACCGCCTCAGATTACTTTCTTTATACGCACCAATTCGTGCATTTATTTCAATTCCTACATATTTTTGTCTTCACATTTCTATATCCTAATTTTTATTTTAAAATTTCATCAATTTCTACCTATTCCTTAACAATCACGATATTTGAAATTCGCGAGCGCTGATGATTGGTTGCGTTTGCGTTTCAGGTTTTTGAGTTACCAAAGAGACAATCATGGAGTAAAGGAGTGATGTTGAATTTTGAACAGAAAGTAGTATGAAACGTTACAAGATGTCGAAGATTTTATCGTTTACGGGAATTTTAGTGTTCATACTGTGTTTGTCGTTACAGTTAACTGGTGAGTATATTATTGGCTCAACAGTAATGATTTAAAATCAATTAAAAACGTTATGAACTTGTACGGATGCTCTCACTATTAACACACCTGTTAGCTGGCGTTCAGGTGAATGAATTGTTTTCAAAAGGAAACTCATTTCCTTGATAATTATATTTGTGTTTATATTTTGTTAATGCGGGTGCGCAGATAGAATTTAACGGCCAACAATATTACGTTTCACCATTCGATCATTAAAGATTGAATAACTTGATTTACCTGAGATAAGAATTTTGATCGGAAGTTCATTATGGGTGTGTCACACAGCATTTCTTAAATTGCTCACTATTTGTTCTTGTAAATTGACATTTATACATTGTAGGACACTTATAATAATATTGAATTTTACGCAAATATTCATTTTAATGTTGATAATTACAATATATAAGAGTTTGAATCCTTATTCGAGTGATTTTCAATATTATGTCACAGTTTAACATTAGTTTGGCTTCAATGGTATATACAGACTCTCTTCACTTGACGTCCTACCTGTTTAGTGACCACTCGGACTTATCACCAGCTCTCCAGCTATACATTTCTAAATAAATGCGTACTTTATTGGAGACTTTCCGGTTATAGCGGGGTCATTGGTTATGGGTTTATTTTGCAGGTTAGGTTAAACCTGCAAAATCAGGTTACTGAAGTAATGTAAATCAAACCCAAGGTAAACTTCAACTATTGCATTAGAAAGCTTGAAGGAAAAAATAATTAAAATAAAATATCTATTATATTAAGTAGTGAAGATCAAAACAAAGAAAACCATTTTAAAAAACCCAGGGAATGACCAAGAAAAATTAAAATTTTAAACCAGTTAGTAAATGTATCGTATATTAATAATTTTTAGCATGAACTATAGGTAAATGATAATGTCACATTAAAAGTTAGCTTATTAATTTTGCAGTTTGAAGATAATGGTCATTCACTGGTTAGTTCACTCTTCATAAATAAATGTAATTATACAGTTACAGATTATATAATTTTTTTTTTCAGATTCTTGTCGTATTCCGTCCGTCATACAAGGGTCGTGGTTTTCTATTGAATCTGGCAGACATGCTGAAATCATTCTCGATACAGAAACGATGACCGATCGTGGCTTTTGCCTCGACGTCACTAATGATAATAATGATAATTTCACATTTGTGTTCAAAAATCAGTAAGTTATGATGACAAATCGGAAAATTTTCAGCACTATAGTCGATAAAAAAAATTACACTTATAATAATAGCTTTCTATAATTTTGTATATTATAATCTTTACTAGTCAGTGATTGTATTTATTCATGCCATCATCAAATTAGCTGTGATTTTAATTCATGAAAAAAATTTATATTTTGTTGTGTTTTTTCATGAACAGGAACTGCCATTATTGTGTTCGTATTTTACTACGGACAGTAAACGTTTTACAAAGAATTGAAAGTAAGCTTGATTTGATGGTTATTATTATGCACAGTTTGTTTTTTATAAAAAAAAAAGTTAAAGTTGACATTGAAATAAATTGACATTTAAATCGTATTCAACAGCTGGTTGTGTCAATTTGCTGCCACATGAACGGCCTACCATTCAGAGGGTTTGCAGGGAAATGGATCCGTACCAGAATCTCATCACCATGTTTTGTAATTGTTCATTATTTGGCGCCATCAGCTTGCTAATTATTTTTGTTTTAAAACTTTTGTTTTGAAACATGACTTTTGTTTTGTTGTCAGCTGAGAATCCAACACCAAAGAATTGCAGATCGGGACTTGAAGGAGTTTGGCATTTCACCTATCAGAGACGAGACATGTTCACCGGAGAATGTTCGAACCCAGAAGCAAACATCACAGCCTGTCAAGCACCTGGGTCGCAATTTAGCATCGAAAATCAACAATTCATTATCAATTACAAGAAATGCGATGGAATGGAAAAGTCATTCAATGCTGGCAAGTTGAACTGTTTTTTTTTTTATGGGTTTCATACGTGACTGAGGTGTCACAACGTGAGTCTAGATGTAGGGTGACACATCTGATGACAGTATAAAAAAACCGGTGATTTAAACACGCAAAACTACACAAAATAAAATATATACGTGGACCTTCTCAAACTTCAAACAATTTGTTTCAGGAACTAGTTCAACTTTTCAAGTTAATTCGAGTTTTGAGTTAAATTTTGCCATAAGAAATCATGTTCCCTTTTTACGTGGAATGACCCATTTTTTATTTTTATTTTTAATTTGAGATTTTTTTTTTCATTAAAAAAGTATTTTCCTTTTTTATTTTATTTTTTGTAGACGTTTATTACACGTGCCTCGGAGACTGGTTTGAAGGAAAAAATCATTTTTTTGCTGCGGTCAACGCTAAGGAATCTCGAAAGGAAGAAAAATTCCGCTGTTTTGTAAGTTAACTGAATTTCATACATGGATGCTTATTTTGACATTTATGTATCACCTCGTCAATTGAATTGTACGTTGACAGTTGAAAAATCGTGACGATGATCTGTACATTGGCGGTTCCATCACCCCCGACTGCAATGTGCTGAAAACCCCGCAGGAGAGTCCAGAAAGATTCAGACTGACGCCAGGTATGAGAACGTAACAGAATTCAAGTCAATTTGTTTTCTATGAATTGTGTAGCGTTGAGTTTTCATTAATTTGGTACTAATCGTTTGTTTTTTTTTGCAATGTAGTTAAGGCAGAAATCGTGCAGGCTGGTTGCAATTTGCCACAAAATTTCAGCGGTAATTGGATCAACACCGCTAATTTGGATGCCGAAGTTGTCATCAACAGCACTCACATTGTCGAAACATGGCATCCGGACACGTATCGTTACCGTCGTCACATCTATATTTGCCAGGAACAAAGGGGCACACGGTTCATGGTGGCCAGACTCGGTGTTGATGGCTGGTAAGTGGGAACTAATACCAAAGTTGTTTTAATATACAATACGTGTTCACGAATGAGTTTTGTTCCAAGAATAAAAAATTAGATAATGTGTATGAATTTTTGGGATGGTTGTTATAGTATAGTAAAATTTTTGTGAATTGATTGTATACTATATTAATAACTGCATGAAATACCCCACATATGTAATTGAGGAGTTGGGTGGGTAAATGACATAAATCCACTCACGTCGTAACTTTTTAAAATGCATATATTGAATCGTTTTAGACCGGTCTACAGCATAAAGACATTGGGTTGCCTATAATTTGCACTTTCAGACTATTTGGAGCAAGAATATGGAACGCGGCCATTGTAAATCTGAAATTTTGTTGTGATTTCTTTCTTTTTTGTTGCTTCACTTCCTGGTCGTCTCACTCGCTTGTTTCACTTCCAAAACAACGAAAAAGATACCGATTTTTGGAAAAACGGTGTAAATGCATTTATAAAATTTGCACGATATTTGGAATAACTGGGTAATTGCCTTTTTGAATTGGCTTGTCAACTGAAGTTAACGGATATTTTTGCAGAACCTGTTCATTTTCCTTTTATAAATATACAGTTGACAGGAATTTGTTTTAATCTTAAATTTGAAGGTCAGACGTTTTTGCTTTTTTTTTCCTCAAAACTACATTTTTTGAGTTAGTTGAATGTAGTTTCTCGAAACTGCAATCTACATTTATGCCGTTATTCCACCCAACTCCTCAATTATGTGATTCTACAAATTGCAATAATAAGAAGAATTGTTTTGCAGAACTTTGAATAAACAAAATTAATTTATTCGTTTTTCACTTTAGCCAGAAAGATTTTCTGTGTTTCGAATTTTTGCCTCGGCATCACAATATCATTAGATACAGAAAAGGTAATTATCTCGAGTTGTCGCTGACATCACTTTCAATTTTAGAGCTTGAAAATTTTGTTGCCAAGAACGGGACATTTGTGATACTTATATTAATTCATATTTATTTATTTATTTATTTATTTATAGGGGTTGCTTATTCTAAAAACACTTTTCACACCGTCTGCTCATGGGTTTCATTTCCTAACAAAAAGGATTGGCTCTACAGTTTTATGATACGTATGTATGATAACGCAAAGAGTTTCCGCCATCGTGTGTCTCGATACTACTCTTGCTGTCGACGTTGACACCCAATCTTTATACCGATCTTGTAGTGCGTGATCCTGCTCCAGTTCGGTGTCCAGTTGCAGGGAAAATGAGATTCAAACAAAAGGGAGATTTTCCGTTCGAGACACGCATCCGCGGTGGCATAACACAGTCGCCTCGCCCTAACATCCAATGCAAGGAAAACATCTCCGATTTTTCCGTATGCGATAAAGATCAGAGAGTCATCTTGATCGATGCCGAGTATTGCCTCTCCGTCGATTACCTTGGCCGTCCGCAAGACATATACAGTAAGGTCGCAACGAAAGATGCAGCTTTTTCCAAAATTGCGAGTGCGTATTTATGTGTTGTGAAAAAATATTTTAGGTGATCCCGACAACATCATGAAGTGCATTGGCTTTTGGAAAGAAAATCTACGTTCTTATTTAATCACAATGGACGATGAAGATGCATACACTCCTTTTCGTTGCTGGGTATGTATTTTGTTTTGTTGATATTGATACATTCGTGCAAGGTGATCCTGAAAGGTTCAGTCACATTTTGAGCCACAGGTTCGTGGATCGAAACCACGCTCTGCTACCACATTTGTCGTCTAGTATTTAATTCTGCTTTCTAATCTAATCGAATTTCATTATTCACAACAATGCTATGCATCAAATCGGTAAACAACCCATATAAACATGGGTCTCTTTGTCATCAAAAAAAATTTTTTTTTATGCATAAGGTATATCAAAGGACAGATCTGAATAGCATTTACATGTCGTATGGCGTTGGAGATTTTTGCAATTTGAATCAGCGTGTGACAAGTTGGAATTACACTGAAGGGGCGGTTGTCTCATTGCAGCTTGTCGAGTATGAAAGAGAACGTGAGTATTACATTATAGTTGAAAACGTTCATATATATATATTTTTAAACAGATTTTAATGTTATATTGTATTCAAGGGGACGATTGCCCAATGCATTTTGACGATGGATCCAATCCATGGTTAAGTTCTAGCGACCTGGTTCAGGTTCTCAACATCGATTCGTCGGCGTCGCCTCTTCGAGAATCTCTGCTTGCGATCTTTGGCGCGTTTGTATCGACCCTGTACTTGTTATCTTAAGTCGCCGGTAGGTCGTACTGTAGGAAGAAATACTATTTTTTTGTACTTACATAGTGGCAGCGTTTAGTGGTGTGTACCGATAACAAGGGCAATTATCACATAACTGTACAGCTGTACATAGCATTTTCACATGATGTCAGCACATTCCGTCCATAATCAACGTTGTTGATAAAAAAAACAAAACGACTAACATTCCACGTGTTTCAAAGCACATTTTTATAGGTATTTTTAAAAAAAAAAATTATCGATTTTTTGAGAGTAACTTTTTTTATATATACTTATATTTTCTTGTTGCAGTTGGAGTAGTTCGTAATATAGATGGGATAGTTTTTTTATATATATATATATATATTTCCTCATTAACTTTGAATTTTGTGATCAATGAAATTTTGTTTGTGATTTTATTTTGTCCAGGATAATCATGTTTAACGAAATGTTTTTATATTGACGCTAAAGTGTGTTAATCTAGAGGGTATCGCGTTAATTTGTGGCTATTTGGATGTTTCGGATAGTCACATTTGTTTTTGCATTCCAGGCGGTCTACGGTTTTGTTTTTGAAATGCATTTTACATAGCAATTCACATAGTTGACCCTTGGGGGGGGGGGGGTATGGCTCATCGTAATTTCTGTAGGACGGATGGGTTATGAAAATGCAGATTTGAATTTGTCGAATTATTTTGATTATTGTGGGGATATTTTTTGACCTATCCATCCTTGCAGTGATTAAGATGGACCATAACCCAAAGGTCAACTAATTAAACTGCTAATTAAAACAACTCTGATTGGTATTTCCAGTTGCACATTCTTGTTAGCGGCATTTTTCATAGTCATTAATTGAATCTCGATTTTATTTTCATGACCACCACTACTGCTCATGACCCCTCCCCCAATGCAATTTATAGTTATTAAGTCATTCATAGCCATCATCTCGTAGTTGAACAGTAGTTTGAAAAGAAAAATGTATTTCATTTCAGTACTTAAAGATCTGGATAGCCATGAGGCCTATCATACTTAAGATAGCCATGATTTTCACAGTTTTGAACCCTATGTATATTTTGTGTCGTTACGATCAATGTCGTCATGATTTTGTGGTGAGCAGCTATCGTTTGGTTGTATTAATTTCTTTTGTGTGTTGAAACGATTTAATGATTCGTGCAGCCATTAGAAGCTTAAGACGTTTTTTGAATCGTTGAGATTTCTTTACCTCGAGATTTTTGGTGTGCATGGTTCCAACGTTAGCACTGTTTTTCATCATTATTTTAATTGGATAAACTCTCAATTGTAATTGTACCTGCAAAAAAAAAAAAGAAAATGGATCGCAAGATCTGATCTGATGGAATATACTTTTTTTTTGATAAAAGAAAATGCATCTTTGTACATGGCAGCGTTTCTTAATTTCATGTTGACATTTATTTTTAAGTTATGTCGGCAGAGACCGTTGCTCCATTCCCTTGATGTAATCGAGTTGCACCTTTTGACAATTTCCAAATTTTCTTGTGGAGAAGTGATGAGAGATGCCTCATTGTTCATTTAGTTCTAATAGGTCGTACAGGGTGTTCACCATAAACTTTCAACTTTGTCATCATTCAGTTAAACAGGAAATAGTGGTGTTTCATGGTGGAAACACCCTACACAACAAAAAACGAGTTCTTAATTGGCATACTTCAGACCATACAAGATGAATTGGCATTAAATTTACTATTGAATTGTACAGTATGAAATGTTTAAAGAAAATATATGAGAATGATATTTTTCATTGGTGAAACTTAAGTTGTTAACCATTACCAAAGGTCTGTATAAACTTCAATAACTTTAATATGTCAATTTTATTTAAAACTATTATGCTTAAATTATAATGCAAATTTTGTTTGGGGTATTGATATACCAACTAAATTGATGTGTGGTTATCAGGGTTCCTGTAAGTACGTACTTAAGTACAAGTACAAGTACTTTCTGAATAGGTACTTTAAAGTTCTTTAAAATACAAGTACGGCTCAATAAATGTACTTAAGGCCA